>JAVJIF010014397.1:0-162895 GCA_038442645.1 Agave tequilana | reverse complement strand
TACATGCCGATCACCAACATGGCTTCTACTCCGCAACTTCCCGACCTCATGAAGACTTCCTCACGAGCCAACACGACTCTCCAACTGTCTAGCTCTATCTAGTCTACATGTCTTCCACTGACGGTCCACCAAGTCTGTGTAGAGCACACCAAAAAATATCGGCTTCAACTGGATGCACACCCCTCCTTATGCAAGCTCAACATCTTTCCAACGGAAGATCACCTGTTCATCGAGATCACAACACCTCACCACCACGTGAAGTCCAACTGGCCACAACGCTTCACTCTACGTGAACCTGTCCACCTCTACGTGGAGTTCCATTGGTCACAACTCTTCACCTCTACGTGAAGATCCAAACAGCTTCTCGAGAACCCAAATAGCTCCATAAGAGTTACTCACCAAATGGCTGCGCCTTTACGGCTGCCTACGTACCTTTGCCCAAAAGGATCAAGCCGACCGTAGTTCATTAAGATGAGCTTCATCAAGCTCAAGCACTGTACCTGTATTTGCAGCAGCGAACCTGTCTGACTGAGTCATATGAACCTCTTCCCGACCATCATGGAGAACAACGGCTTCAACTTCAGGCTTGTCACGATCACAAGCTTGAGATTCATGCTTCTTTCCCCACAAGTGTGGTTTCACCTTTGTTCCAATAGCTGCAAAATTCGACATCCTCAACAATGTCTTCACCTGTTCAGCATCCCCTTGATTCATGATCTCCACCCGGTGTCACTCGGTGAAGTCTCCTCTAATGATGAACCAACTAGAGATGATGGAGTAGCATCAACCTCCACCCACTGCGATACTTCCTTGGTCTCTGTCCTCTCAACCTGCTGAGAGACGGTGGACTTCAACACTGAAGTCTCTCCAAATGTGACATTCGTGCTCATCACGATCTTCTTGTCTTCGGGGTCCCACAACCTGTAGCTGTTCCTCTTGACGCCCAAATAGACAAACCTCTTTGCTCGCGGATTCACCTTGCCATTCTTGGCACTGAAGTAGCTGGACTTCCAAACTCCCGCAGCACACCATAATCTAGAGCAGATTTCCCAGATCAAATTTCCAATGGAGCTTTACCTCCTATCGCAGTCGATATGTTCATGAAATGGCTAGCATACTCTGTCGCCTCAGCCCAAAATGACTTGTCTAATCCTGAATTAGACAACAACCTCCGAACCTCCTCCAGCAAGGAACGGACTACTTCTTTAGCCAACCCATCTGTACCTGTTGTGAAGTGAGTTACAATTCGGTGTTCTGGCCAAATCGTAGGAACTGGTACCTGTCCTTTCCAACATTACCAATATGAAGCTCCTTTATCTTCCTACCTATCTGCCTCTCCATTTTTCCTCTCCACTTCATCAACACATCTAGGGCTTCACCCCTTTATCTCATGGGATATATCTAAACCTGCCTAGATGAACCATCAATAAATGAGACAAAGTACCTGGGACCAAGCGATGCCGTTTTAGCAGGTCCTCATACGCTCATGTGAACACAATTAAGAAGACCTTCATGTCGATGAGTACTGGTGCTGAATCTCACCTTCTTCTTATCCAGAAC
This sequence comes from Agave tequilana, assembly GCA_038442645.1. Classification (NCBI taxonomy): domain Eukaryota; kingdom Viridiplantae; phylum Streptophyta; class Magnoliopsida; order Asparagales; family Asparagaceae; genus Agave; species Agave tequilana. The sequence continues at coordinate 161,335 of JAVJIF010014397.1, read as the reverse complement.
GCTGTGTCCACCTTCCAATTTGCAGGTAACAGCACCTTCCATTTCCTTCTTTACAGGAGCTCGCAAAGATTCTTCTTCTTCCTGTCCGACCTTTCCCTGCCAGACCTCCGGGCCACCCTTATCTGAAGAACTGGAAGTCTCCACCTGACCTGTCACCGTACTACCCTTCAAGTAGTAGAGATTGCCTCGACGGACGCCCTTCATCACTACCATCGAGCCCTTGATCATCCTGAGATCGCCATCTCGAACAGATATCACCATGATGCTTTCAAAGTGCCAACTGAGATAAGATTCCTTTTGAGCTGAGGTACATACCTCACCTCCTTCAACTCTCGAACTATCCCATCATCCATCTTGATGCGGACTGTACCCATCCCTTCTATATTACACGGATGGTCATCCCCCATGACCGTGTAACATCCATCCAGCTTCTCAAAGCTAGAAAACCAGGCCATGTTCGGGCACACATGATAGGTGACTCCGCTATCCAAGATCCACTCAGCACTATCTGAGTTACAAACAGTATGGGTAGTAACCGAGAGAGAGAACACCGATGAGTCATCATCCGATCCATCTGCCTGTGCGAGATTCGCCTCGGTCTTTTACTCCACCTTCTTACCTTTGGCCTTCGGGCATTCTGCTTTCCAGTCTCCTAGTTCCTTGCACAAGGCACACTGATTCCTTTTCAGATTTCTGAAACCCGGCCTGGACTTCGATCTTCCTCTAACCTCCTTGCCCTTCCGCGATGAACTTCTGCCTCTTACTTCCAGTGCCTTCGTCGATGAGCTTGACTTAGAAGGATGTCTCTCCTTCTTCCTCGTCTCATAACTTGACAATGCAGATGACACCTCATCATAATCTAAGGTCTGCCTTCCATTGATGAAGATCAAAGTGAATGTCTCATACTCCTCCGCCGGAAGGGAGTTCAGAAAGATGATCGCCTTATCTTCCTCATCTATCGTGACATCCACGTTTACCAAGTCTGAAGAAGCTTAGTATATCGGTTGATGTGTTCATTCACTGTGCTCCCCTTCTTCATTTGAAAACTGTACAGTTTACTCTTAAGCTGCAACCTGGACTCAACACTCTTAGTCAGATATTTCTTCGCAAGGGTTTCCCACAGTTTCTTCACCGACGTCTCATGTTGCGCAAGTATTTTATGTCTTGCGATAAACATGAACGTATCAATCCACATGCCGACCTGTTCATCTTTGCCCACTCTTCATTAGTGATCGTGCTCTTCTTCTTCTCCAATAGGAGAGTATCTTCAAGGTTCGATGCATTCAGCGCATCCATAACCTCACATCTCCACATCCCGAAGTTATTTGTACCGTTGAACTTGACAACATCAATCCTCGGGTGAGGATTCATGGCCTTAACCGAAGCAATTTCTTCTGCCATTGAGATTACTTGATCCTCTATCTATGCGGAAAATCAATCAACTGAAAATAGATCACTACTTCGATAAAAATAGATTTTTACCTTTCCCTTGAAACCCTAGATCGAGTTTCTCTCCGGATCTACTCTACCACAGATTCCACGAGCCCTCCTTGTGTCCTCCTGAGATCGACACGCGATCCCACGAACACCAATACCTCTGATTTGAGATCGACACACAATCTCCACCGAATCAGATCTCGAGCCCTTCGAATCTTCAGAAATCCCAAACGAAACCTGGAAGCTTTGATACCACTTGTTGCGCCCACGACAACAACCCGATAGAGGATCTCACCCTGAATCTCTCACGCACGAAGAACAATCCCAAACAGTACAAAAATAATCACCAGAAGAAAGAACACACGCAAACAACAAATTTAACGAGGTTCGGCCTCAACGCCTACGTCCTCGGGGTAATCAGAGAGAGATTTAATTGCTTTGGAAGAAGATTACAATTGCTAGCAGCCTCTTTGAATGCAAGAGAGCTCTAGCAAATCCCAGCAATTTGATTCTTTTTACCCTAGGAATTAACAACAGCCTTTAAATATATAGATTTTTGAATCAGCAGAAAATACCCGCACCCGATTGTCGGTCGACCGGGCGGTCGACCGACTCTTCCACCGGTCGACCGGGCGGCGACCGGTGCCCAACAGAGAGTTGGATCACTTCAGTCGGTCGACCGGGCGGTCGACCGATCTATTTCTTTGTGCACGTTGTGCACGCGGTCGACCGCGCCGGTCGACCGAGTTCCTGATGCTACGGGCGGTCGACCGGGCCGGTCGACCGGCCAACCTGTTCTGCTGCTGCTGCTATTTTCTGCTGCTGTTTTCCTTCGCCTTTTCGTCGTCGACTTCCTTGGCGATCACCTCAACGACCCCTCAGCAATCCATGTCAACTTCCTTAGCAATATTCTCTCTTTCCAACAAATATATCTTCCTAATGTCTAGATCTAGCATAAAAAACTAATCGTTACTATGTTGTTAGTCTTTGTAGGCTTTGCTTATCAGGGCATTTTCTTTAGTTAGAGGGCTCTCTTGTTTCCCCTCCCAATTTCTCTTCTACTTTTTATGTTAGAATGAAAAGAGCACTAAGTACTAACCTTAAAGCTAACCATTTTAGTACAATGAGTGCTAATTTGGGGAGAAGTGACGGCTTAAACCCTAGATTAAGATAGCCATCATATTTATATATGGATAATCATTTAATGGGTATGGGTATATTAAATTACAGTAAACATGTTACAATCTAATACCCTCCTCAAGCTGGGGCATAGACATCTATTATGCCCAGCTTATCACAAATATCAAGTAAAACTTTTGAAGAAATGGTCTTAGTAAAAATATCTGCCAATGGTTTAGATGGAGTGAACATGGTGCAAATCATCTCGCTCATAACACAATCATGCACGCTGTGTTTAGTCCGTTCATGAAACTGGATTATTAGTTTATTATCACAATGCATCGACATTAGACCAGTGTGCAGAAGACCAAGTACTGTCATCAGAGTCTTCAACCACATTATTTCACAACATGTGTCTCATACTTCTATATCGGGCTTCTGCACTAGACCGAGAAACTATATTTTGTTTTTTACTTCTTCAAGTCATAAGATTTTCTCCTACATAGGTACAGTAGACGATGTAGATTTTTGTCTCAATTGTCTCCTGCATAGCCAAAATCTAACAACGCTTCAATACGCAGATGTTCATTCTCCTTCTACAACAACACTTTACTAGGAGAACCTTTAATGTAAAGCCAAAATTTTTAGTATTGTGTTCCGCTGAACATTTGAATTTGTGCATAAACTGACTCACAAGGTCAAAAGAAAGGCAATATTTGCCCTTGTAACAATGAGAAAAATGAGTTTACTCGCCAATTTTATGTACTGTGCAGTATCCTTAAGTAGCACTTCATCATCAAGACAAAGATCTAGATCAGTATCCATAGGAGTATTCGTAGGCTCACAACCAAGTAGTCCAGTCTCCTCCAACAAGCCTAAGGCATACTTACTTTGAGAGAGAATTACTCCATGTTTGTTATGAGAAATCTCAATCCCAAGAAGTATTTAGGTTTTTTCATGTCCTTTGTAACAAACTGTTGTTTGAGATATCCTTAGTTTTCTCGATGCCACCTATATCACTTCCAGTCAGCAGAATATATCAACATAAACAGCCAACACAACTGTACCAGAGGGGCCATGCGGAATAAAACAGAATGATCTGAATAACATTTTTGAAATTCAATATACCAATTGCTCTGCTAAACTTGTCAAATCAGCCTCGAGGACTCAGTTTGATATCATAGATTGCCTTCTTGAGCTTGCACACGACGGTCTCTCTTGAGCAACATACCTTGGAGGTTGCTCCATAAAGACTTCGTTTTTTCACATCCAATTGAAACATGGGCCACTTTTGGTTGACAGCAATGGAGAAAAGAACATGAATTGAATTGAGCCGAGCAATCGAATAGAAAGTCTCAAAGTAGTCAACTCCACAAGTCTGAGTGAACCCTTTTGCAACAAGTCAGGTCTTGTACCTATCCATTGTACCACTAGGGTGGTACTTCACTGTGAATAACCATCTGCACCAGACAATATTAGACCTTGAGGACCAGTAACTAAGTCCCAAGTTTCCCTCGAAAGAAAAGCATTCATTTTCTCATTCATAACCTACTTCCAAGATGAATTCATAATAACTTTCTGATAAGTTTTGGGTATAGACACAGAAGATAAAGACAAGGATAAATGATGAAAGGAGGGTAAGACAATTATATGAAATAAAATGAGCAATAGAATGTGTAGCAGTTGATTGTTTACACTACATAGTGCAATAGGAAGATCCAGATCAGAAGAACCAGGATTATCACGCACATGAGGTTATTGCTGATGGACAGAAACCTAGGTCAAATGAGATTGTGGCTAATGTGTAGAAACCCCAGCTAAGGACTCGGGATTGATTACAGTCGAAAGAGGTTGATTCCTTTGGTCATTTGGCATATACTGTAATGGTTTAAAGACTATGGATATTTTTCAGTTCCAGAAGAAGGTACAGTCAGAGGAATACTCAACAGTGGGGCTTCCTTATTATCAGGAGAGAAAAAATAGAATATCCTAAGAACAAAAGTAACACAACTGAAGTAAAATACTTGTGTTGCACCGGATCACAGTAGCGATGCCTTTTTTGAGTTCTAGAGTAACGACAAAGACACACTTAGTGGACCTGGGAGACAACTTATCATCCTAAACAAAACAGGTACAACCAATGATACGAGGAGTGAACATGGGCTAGTCAAAGTATAAACATGAAGATGGATTTTTTTTATGAAGCATAGAAGATGACATTTTATTAGTCAAATGACAAGCATAAAGAACAACATCAGTACAAAGGTATTTTGGGACACTCAGTTGGACCATCAAGGTTCGAGCCATATCTAAAATATGCCTATGTTTTCACTCAGCAACCTCATTTTGCTACAAGGTATGCGAACAAGACATCTGATGTGAAATGCCATATGAAGCACAAAATTAAGAAACATCATTTTTCATATACTCAAGAGCATTATCAGTGCATAAAACATGAATAGATATACAAAAGTAAGTTCTTATTTCATTGTAATGAGGAACTTGTGTCCTGTCCTTTAAACAAATACACCCACGTCATTCTAGAGAAATCATCCACAAATATTAAAAAAATATTGAAAACAAGTAACAGAGGAAAACGATACGAACCCCAAACATCTATATGGACTAGTTCAAAAGAAAAAACAACTGTGATTTTGAGTCGGCTAGAATAGGAAGCACGATGATGCTTTCCTAATTGGCAAGGCACACTCTAAGAAAGAAACTGAAGACTGAATAGACAATACTTGTTTCGGCTTATGTAAGGAAGGATGACCCAGTCGATGGTACTATTGCATCAGAGTATTAGAAGAAATCATAGTCAAAACCAGACAGGGATGCATCATCATCCAATAGTAAAGCACCCTTGTTCGATCCGAACAATCCCCGTCCCATTCTGAAGGTCCTAAAACATATAATATGTAAGGGAAAAAGGTTACACAATAGTTTTTATTTTGGTGATTTGACTAGATAAGACACTAACAAAAAATTTTAAAACATATAACATATTATTTAAAGCCAAAGATGAGGAGCTTGACCTATTCCCTCACCAATAATAGAAGAAGCGATATCATCAACACTATTAACAGAGGAATATGACTAGAAAAAGACAGAATGAAGTTTGTCTTTTATACTTGTCATGTGAGAAGATGGTCTTGAATTTAGTACTCGAGGTTTTTTAGAGGAAGCTAGGAATGCACCCATACCTGAAATAGTACATGGTAGCCGTGAGACCAAATTATTAAGAGGATAGGAATTGCAAAACTTATCATACTCTGCCTGAGGAACCGAGCTATCTGGTGTAAAGTAGGAGACTAAGAGTAGAGCCAGTAATAAAATCAGTAGGAGCAGTCTCTGTAGTATCCACATGTGCCCATTCGGGCTTCCAAACTTCATCCAACATTTCTCAGACATATGGTTATTCTCCCAAAATGAGAACACTGATGTGGTCAGACCAAGATAATCCACGACCACTAGAAAATCCACTCAGAGTCGCGCATGCGTCCATGACCACGGCCACTACCGTGTTTGGCTGCCAAAGCTGAGTGCTCAGTTTGAGAATAGGTGTTGCATATTGTAATACACACTACCAAACAATAAAAGTCACCGTGAAAGTCCCGAGCAATCTACCGTAGAAGAAATATAGCCTGATCACCACAAAAGAAAGAACACAGTTCACAAATCAAGAAAAAACAATATTTGAGGGATGGAGGGGAGAAAATCTTATTAACTTAAGAAGAAATACAATAGTTTTACAAGAATGTCTCTAAGATCTCTCAAACTCTCAATACAAAGTGAAAATCTCTCTTTTAAGCACACATTCTAAAACCAACAATCTTAGGGGGTTTTATAAACATTTAGAATAAATCTAAACCTTTCAAATCTGCACCAGATCATCCTAGCCATCCAATCAACCGTCCTTACAAAGAAGGATTCGAAAACTCTTTCAAAATTAGAATTTGAGTTCGAATTCTGAAAATACCCGTAGTTGTCGACAGCTGCGTGTCAGCTGTTGTGACAGAATGAGACATGCTCGATCTCTATTGAAGCAACAGTTGATCTCCTGTCGACTAGTCTCTTGACAGACAATGCTACCTGTCGACGATGCGGTTAATTGTCAATAGACTGAGATGTCCTCAGTCTCTGTGGCTCACGATCGACCGCCTGTCGATCACCTGGCTTAGCTGTCGACAACTACTTACTGTTGTCAATAAACTGAGCATGTGCATGTATGTGCACGTTTTGGTGTTGAAACGAATTGATATACTCTGATACAATTGTTGCATGCATAACCAGGGATACCATACTTGAAAAGTCACCTAGAGGGGGGGTGAATAGGTGATGGCTAATCTAATGGTCACTAAATGCGGAATTAAAAAAATTATGACCTAAACTAAAATTCTTAAACTAAACACCACGTATAACACAAGAGTGTAGCCGAATCTCCGTGAAGGGCTCTGGACTAACTCCTCGAGATTCCCCTAGATAAGGGTTGAGGTGCCGCGTTGGCTCTCTGGTTGAATACAAGTGTTAGCAAACAATCCCAAGCATATAACAATTAAGCACACAAGTATATCAAGCATATAAAGATGAAAGCAATAATAGCATGCAAGATATAAACAAGGGAGAGAGGAAAGAGCAATCGCAAACACAAGGGATTTGTTTCGAGGTTCGAGCACCCTTGCTCTACATCCCCGCCTTCGGACACACGAAGGATTTCCACTATAATAGATCCCCCGGATCACTTGGTGCCGCAACACCTACAAGCTCTCGGACTCCCTAGTCCGTACACACCGGCAAGCCCACCGGCTCGCCAAGCCGCACCTCAAACACCGAGTTCCCACTAGAACCGAACACCGAGTCCCCACTAGGACCCGAAATAATACGAACCACACGTCCGCCTCCTCAAAATACAAAGTAGAACTTTGGTGATCACAACTCTTGATCACCTAAAATCCTCTCACAACAAATCCCTATAGGTAGATATAGCAATGGATGGCTCAAGTGTTTGTGAGAAAACAAGGATGGAAATGGTGGAGGAAAACTCAAGAAATCACTTTAAACACTCTTGATAAAAACTCTCCTTTTTGATTGGAAATATTTGGCTCTAAAACTTGTGGAAATAACCACTGAAATGAATGGGAAAAACTAACCCAAAACTCTTCTTGAAATCTTGGAGAAAACAGCCCCCAATGTCCCAATTTATAGAGCTAGAAAAACTAGCCGTTGGGGTCTGACAGAACTGTCGGTCAACCGCCCGGTCGACCGGCCAACGGTCATATTTCAGACCGTTGTGCCATCGGTCGACCGGTCGGTCGACCGAGGCCAGATACAGAAAGCACTGCTCTCTGTCCGGTCGACCGATCGGTCGACCGGGGCCTTTCCAGAGAGCAGAGCTCTCTGGACGGTCTACCGGGTCGGTCGACCAGCCACCTGCCAGAACTAGGCGTGCACGTCTGTGCACGTCGGTAGATCGCTCGGTCGACCGACTTCAGAACTCGGTCAACCGGTCGGTCGACCACTGAAGCCTGGAAACTGAAATTCAGGGATTTAAAACTAGGTCTTTTTAGTTGAAAATAAAATCCCATAAAATCACAGAAAATCTACAAAAATAGTTTTACCAATATACTTTGATAAAACAAACATGCTTGCACAAAATCAAGGCATGTTACAAATAATTTGGACTATTTTTATAACTTGAAAAAATTGGCTTAAAAATGAAAACTGTATTTTTTCAAAACTTGTTTTCCAAACTTTGTTTTTCCAAAACTCACTAAATACAAAAAAAAGATATTCTAAACACTTTAAAGCATATGGTGTATGGATATGATCCACTACACAAACATGGTGAAATATCTATGTTTTTGACATTAATCACTAAATAAGGTTTTGGTTAAAACATGTATATAAGAAGTACCAAAACCAAAACTATATTTTCTAAAATAAAATTTCTTTTGTAAAAACAAAACTATCAAGAGTGTGTGTGTATATATGTACTTGAGCAATCCACCAACTATTCTATCCTTTACATTTTATCTAAAAACAAAATCTTATAAAAACAAACCTAGACACAAGTCTTCATCGTCTTGACGTCTTCACTTGAAGCCTTCTCATCTTCTTGACTTGGTCCAAACATGATCCATAGAGTTAGACTCCTCTTGAGTACTTGATGTGGTCTTGATGCACAAGCTCTTGAATCAAACCGTGCTAGCTCCAAAACTTGACTTTAAATCCTTTGTTGAAGCTACACACCTCTAAGATCTTGATCATGAATCTGTCACTAATTAAACACAAGATCATTAGTAAACATAACTACATGAGTTGATCATCATCAAAACTAGAGTGATAGGCCTTTGGGCCAACAATCTCCCCCTTTTTGATGATGACAAAACTCATGAAGTTATATATGCATGGATTAAAGTAAAGCTTCAAAGAAGCTCCCCCTTAACTCATGCATAACAATAAACAAATAAATATGGCAATGAAGCACATAAATATATATGCAAATATATGGAGATAACATGCTAACAATCATAAAACACATCAAATTCTTTTTCTCCTATTTGCAAAACAAAATATATATGCATAAACATAAATATTACTCCCCCTTTATGAATAAAGTAAGGAAAACATGCATATATATACCAAATACTTCTCCCCCTTTTTGTCAAATCAACAAAGGGTTAAAGTAAAAACAAAATCATCAATTTTTTTCTCCCCCTTTTTGTCCGAAACATAAAATCAATAAGGGGTGAAAACAATCAATAAAAGGTATATGCGATATACATTCATGAAGAGGAAGACGCTAAGTTAGCTTTCCTACATATATGCATTACATGAAGAAGGGATGACAAGCCCTAATTCACATAACACATAATCTGTAATGCATAAGAGGAGATGTGAAGCTCCCCCTACACACGTGTATCACATAAAGAGAGATATCAAGCTCCTCAATACTAGATACACTCAATCATGAATCTATATGTAGAAGAGATGTTAAGCTCTCCTTGCATATAGGCAATACAAATCAAAAATTTTGAATTTTTCTTTATTAAAACAAATTTTGAGATATCAAATAAACAAAAATTTTAAGGTACCACTTGTAATCAAATTTTAAGATACCAATTGTAAAAAAAATCATGTCGATACCAATTGTAAATAAACATTACAAATTTTGAATTTTTCAAATAGGCAATACATATTGATACCAATTGTAAATTTATAACAAATTTGAAATAGAAACATATTGATATCAATTGAAAAGCCATACATAAGCTTTATTAAAAAGTCAATTGAGATACCAATTGAAAATAAAGTTTTAACTTAAGCTTAGCATAAACTTTGTGCTTTAAATATGTAAACAATTGTAAAGCAAGCACACGAAAATCATATATATGTATGAAAAGAGAATACCAACAGCAATTGATATTATGGAAATAATGAAGCATACATATATAGAAAATAAAATATGAGTATATACAAAATTATCAATTTAGATACCAATTGAAAAGATCCAATGATACCAATAAAAATAACAATGTAAATCAAGTATATAACTCATAACCTACCACCCTTTATATGCACAAGGTAAAGGATTTTCCAATAAAGCTTATAAGGCATACTCGCCCAGCCATCCGCCCATCAAGGTGTAGGAAGGGGTTTTCGAAATAGGGTTTAAAAATATTTTATAGTGAAAACCACTACCCAATTGAAGAATAATAACTAGTTAAAAAACAATTTTTGAAAAACTAGTTAAAGATCCTTCAAAACATGAAATCAAAACATATGTTTTTCATGAGTCATACCAAATACACAAGAATCGACACTCAAATCGATAAAGCTCAAAAATATGTTCATGAATAAGGTCATGACTAAACAAATAAAGTGTGAGTGTACAAAAGTCATGTAATTAGCATTTTTCATGAAAATAATCAATAAAGCTCAAATTAAACATGAATATTATTTTCTCAAACAAAACATAAAAATTCATTTTTATATAAACAATAAACTTCTAGGTATATGTATGATTTATCCAATCCTAACAATATGCATACATGTCTCAAACATAAAAGAGTCTATGAAAGGTATTTGCATGAAGGCAAGAGACTCACGGGTATACATGTATATTTATTAGATTTGAATAAAAATTACATATGCATGAAGTAAAACATGAAAATAGGCAAAACATGTATAAATGAAAGAATCATTAAAACTAGCTTATACATGTGCATATAGTGAGTACAAATAACAATGAAGTGCAAACATATATGAATCAATTTGTAGTTCACTATTTGTACATGTATAAATACAAGTTTTGACAAATACTACATCTACCATGTATATACCACATGAAGCACAAAAACATGAACATGCTATATGATGTCAAAAATGAATAAGCATGTACATAAATTAAGAGTTTAGAAATAGTTACCAACTAAGGAATTATGTTCCAAAACTCCAAACATGGTGGTTGACTCACCAAAACTTCTTGATAGCGAGGCATCTATATATGTGTCCATCAAGTCCATGTGCACCACCATCAAGGCACCATCCCTCTCACGTTTTGTGAGAGCCCTCACCTATATTAAAAACACAAGGTGGGGGTTTTGGTACCCATATTTTCTTGGGTCCTTGGGGGTTAGCTTTGTAAGGAACTCAAAAAATTTTCTTATTAGCAAAATTTATATGATGCAACTTATCAAAACAAACTTTGCTAAATGGCCTTTGCGGCCACAATGTGTACATTTATACACCTTAGGATGCTTATGAGTATGAGTGTGATCGTGGCGTGCAACATAAGCAAATGCATGATGATGATGTGCATGAATATGTGGAGTTTGTTTCTTTGAAAACATAAACTCCAATCTAGAATGATTAAATGCACATTTGCTCAAAGTAGAGCTCAAACAATCAATTTTATTTTTCAAAACATTTATCTCATTTTGATCAATGTGGGCATGTAAAGCATGGTGAGATATAAAATCATTTTTCTTTTTCTTTTGAGAAACATTTTCTTTTTCTTTTTCAAACATTTTTCTTTTCAAAGAAGTGTTTTCATTAAAAGCGACTTCCTTTTGTTTTTTCACCAAAACAATTTTATTTTTCAAACTAGTGTTTCCTTCACATAAATCATTCAATTTGGACATTAAGGAAACATTCTCATTTTCAAATCATCTTTTTTTTTCTAAACATGCAATATTATTTTTAAAAGAATCATTTTCCTTATGCATGCAATCAAATTTCTTTTTCAAATTTTTATTGTCTTTCTTAAGCATGTCATATTTTTCAAGCAATAGTTGACAAAAGATGTGAGCTCATCATATGATATGTCATTATCTTCTTCTTCTACCTCGGATTCGGTAGTTACCTCAAGGGGTTATCCCCTTGGACCATGTAGCACACGTTGGAGGTGTTGCTTCCAACATCCGAGTCGCTCCCCGCATAATATAGATCTTTTTCGCCAAGGGAGGTGATTATGTTCCATGCTACAAAAGCTGAATCAATGTTAGAAACTCTAGATAAATATTCATCATTTAGGGTACTCTTCAAAGCATGTAGAGCTTTTACATTAGCCTCAATATTCTTGCTATCATTAACATATGAATTTTTAATTGTAGCAAGATAAACATGATGCCTAGGGCCTTGAGGTACAAAGACATCTTAACCTTCCAAATTTGGATGTTAAGAATGTCAAAGGAGGTAGGTGACATGAAGTCCATGGTGTGTGTACAAAATATTGTGATTAGCCTAAAATGAGGATCTTTAACTCTAGGTTGTAAGACCCAAATTCAGAGCACTTGGCTCTGATACCAATTGAAAAGTCACCTAGAGGGGGGTGAATAGGTGATGGCTAATCTAATGGTCACTAAATGCGGAATTAAAAACTATTATGATCTAAACTAAAATTCTTAAACTAAACACCACGTATACACAAGAGTGTAGCCGAATTCCCCGTGAAGGGCTCTGGACTAACTCCTCGAGATTCCCCTAGATAAGGGTGAGGTGCCGCGTTGGCTCTCTTGGTTGAATACAAGTGTTAGCAAACAATCCCCAATCATATAACAATTAAGCACACAAGTATATCAAGCATATAAAGATGAAAGCAATAATAGCATGCAAGATATAAACAAGTAAGGGAGAGAGAGAAAGAGCAATCGCAAACACAAGGGATTTGTTTCGAGGTTCGAGCACCCTTGCTCTACATCTCCGCCTTCGACACACGAAGGATTTCCACTATAATCGATCCCCCGGATCACTTGGTGCCGCAACACCTACAAGCTCTCGGACTCCCTAGTCCGTACACACCGCAAGCCCACCGGCTCGCCGAGGCCGCACCTCAAACACCGAGTTCCCACTAGAACTCGAAACACCGAGTCCCCACTAGGACCCGAAACAATGCGAACACACACGTCCGCCTCCTCAAAGTACAAAGTAGAACTTTGGTGATCACACCTCTTGATCACCTAAAATCCTCTCACAACAAATCCCTATAGGTAGATATAGCAATGGATGGCTCAAGTGTTGTGTGAGAAAAAAGGATGGAAATGGTGGAGGAAAACTCAAGAAATCACTTTAAATACTCTTGATAAAAACTCTCCTTTTTGATTGGAATATTTGGCTCTAAAACTTGTGGAAATAACCACTGAAATGAATGGGAAAAACTAGCCCAAAACTCTTCTTGAAATCTTGGAGAAAACAGCCCTAATGTCCCAATTTATAGAGCTAGAAAAACTAGCCGTTGGGGGTCTGACAGAACTGTCGGTCGACCGCCCGGTCGACCGGCTAACGGTCATATTTCAGACCGTTGTGCCATCGTCGACCGGTCGGTCAACCGAGGCCAGATACAGAGAGCACTGCTCTCTGTCCGGTCGACCGGTCGGTCGACCGGGGCCTTTCCAGAGAGCAGAGCTCTCTGGACAGTCGACCGGGTCGGTCGACCGGCCACCTGCCAGAACTAGGCGTGCACGTCTGTGCACGTCGGTCGACCGCCCGGTCGACCGACTTCAGAACTCGGTCGACCGCTGAAGCCTGGAAACTGAAATTCAGGGATTTAAAACTAGGTCTTTTTGGTTGAAAATAAAATCCCATAAAATCACAGAAAATCTACAAAAATAGTTTTACCAATATACTTTGATAAACAAACATGCTTGCACAAAATCAAGGCATGTTACAAATAATTTGGACTATTTTTGTAACTTGAAAAAATTGGCTTAAAATGAAAACTGTATTTTTTCAAACTTGTTTTCCAAACTTTGTTTTTCCAAAACTCACTAAATGCAAAAACAAGATATTTTAAACACTTTTAAAGCATATGGTGTATGGATATGATCCACTACACAAACATGGTGAAATATCTATGTTTTTGACATTAAGCACTAAATAAGGTTTTGGTTAAAACATGTATATAAGAAGTACCAAAAACCAAAACTATATTTTCTAAAATAAAATTTCTTTTGTAAAAATAAAACTATCAAGTGTGTGTGTGTATATATGTACTTGAGCAATCCACCAACTATTCTATCCTTTATATTTTATCTAAAAATAAAATCTTATAAAAACAAACCTAGACACAAGTCTTCATCTTCTTGAAGTCTTCACTTGAAGTCTTCTCATCTTCTTGACTTGGTCCAAACATGATCCATAGAGTTAGACTCCTCTTGAGTACTTGATGTGGTCTTAATGCACAAGCTCTTGAATCAAACCGTGCTAGCTCCAAAACTTGACTTTAAATCCTTTGTTGAAGCTACACACCTACTAAGATCTTGATCATGAATCTATCACTAATTAAACACAAGATCATTAGTAAACATAACTACATTAGTTGATCATCATCAAAACTAGAGTGATAGGCCTTTGGGCCAACAATACTTACTATGCTACTAATAGGCCTTTTTGACTTTTTAGGGTCTTCTTGGCTTTTTAAGGCCTTACATTATTATTCACTATAACTTTCTTCTACTCTTCTGCTTCTCTGCTCCACCTAAGTTCTACGTTACAATCATTTATTTATAGGATTTTACAATACAACTCTTATTTGAATTATGAGATGATCTTGACCATTGGGTGCTTGAAGTATTTTGATCAATCTTATTAGAAGTCGATTTCCTTGATCTAAAAGGATTCTAAACCCTTTAATATTTAGAAACAAATCTTCATTGAATAGGAATAAATCCTATTCATACTCCTGAAAAGAAAACTCGCAATCGCCTGAAAAGTAAACTGTTTCACCTTGATTTGCTTCTTCTGCTTCAAGCCATCGTCTCCTCCAACTCAATTGGATTTTCTTTAACTATCATCTCCTCTTGAAAAATAAGGCAAAAATCTAACATCTGGTTGCTGAATCTTCTGAAATCTCCTCTATCTAATCGTGTGGTCTTCTCCGATGGATGTGAGACACCCAAAATATCAACAATCTCCACCTTGACTCGCATGCCATGATCCCTTGTCGAAATTGGCCTCCGCACCATCAATAAGATTTTCTTCCCTTTGTAACTTCACACGGTTCTCTCCCAAGAGTTCATTCTCCACATTATCTTAGTATAACATTGATGAAGTTCATAGATGCTCTGAACCTCTCCACTGGGATTATCTTTGTCATCTTGTCTGTCGGATTCTTCTTCGTACTGATCTTCACCAAGTCAATAACCTTTTTCTATTATAATCCAATGGTGTATCATGTGATACTTCACATCAATGTCCATTGTTTGTTTGTGATACCTATGATCCTTAGTGAGATGTATCGCACTCTGACTGTCACAGACATGTACTGAATCATATATGATGTCAAACATACGGACTAATTTTCTCAAACACAAGGCTTCCTAAGATGCCTCAATTGCAGCCATATACTCTACCTCTGTTGTTAAAAGCGTCACGATATCTTGCAACTCTAACTTTCAACTAATAATGCACTTAGCTACTGTCAATATATAACTCATAGATCTTCGTTGGTCAAGATCTCCTGCATAATTTGCATCAACATATTCGTGTAATCTTGCAGTCCCTCATAGATATCGTAGCACCCACTTTACTGCTTCTCAATGTTGCCTTCCAAAATTCGATATGAACCAACTTACTGTCTTAACTGCAGCTAAGTCAAGCCTAGTACAGACCGTAGCATACATCAGTGTCTCACCACACAAGCATATGGCATTCGAGACATCTCATTCTCCTCTTCTTGTGAGTTTAGATCCTGACTGGAGGATAACCTGAAGTGATCTGCTAAAAGAGTAGTGACCGGTCTTTCTTCAGCCATGTTGAACCATCTAACATCTTGAGAACATACTTCTCCTAGGATAGCCAGAGTTTGCTTGTACTCTTATTTTGACTTATCTGCATACCTGAGATTTTCTTGGCTTCTCCCATATCTTTCATGTCGAACTCCTTCTTTAGCTAAGCTTTAAGATTCTGATTGTGTTTTATTTCTCGCAGCAATCAGCATATGATCCACATACAACAGCAAATATGTGATATCATCATTGCACTGCTGAAATAAAGCAGTTGTCATACTCACATCGAGTGTAGTTGACATCGATCATAAATGAGTTGAACCGCTTGTACCACTGCCTAGAGACTACTTTAGATCATAAAGAGACTTCTTGAGAAGACACACCTTGTTCTTTTGACCTTCTTGAATGAACTCTTCAGGTTGCTTCATGTATATCCTTTCCTCGAACTCACCAGGAAAAAATGATGTTTTCACATCCAACTGCTCTAACTCTAGATCATCTTGAGCCATGATTGCCAACAACAACTGAATAGATGTATGCTTGACTACAAGAGAGAAAATCGCATTGTAGACAATACCCTCTTTCTGAGAATACTCTTTGACAACTAGTCTTGTATTACTCATTGTCTTTCTTTTAAAAGACCCACCTGCAAACTATCACTTTAGAGCCTTTTGATAGATTTATCAAATTCCAAGTTTGATTCCTCTTCAAAGACTTAATTTTCTAATCAATGGCTATGGCTCACTTGTCACCGTCACCCGCCTCGATTGCCTCCTTGTAACTACTAGGATCTCCAGCTTTCGTTACAAATGCAAAAGAGACTTGGTCCTCTTTCCAGTTATATATAATTGGTGGTACTAAAATTCTGTTTGACTGCCTCAATAGTCTATGTTATACATATTGCTCTTGAGTAACTTCTTGTTTATCTCCATCTGAATATGAGGAGCTTCATCTGACCCAACAGGCTTTTTGGGGTCATTTGAAAACTCAAACTCCTTACTCTGAGAATTTGCTGAACTGTTTGAAGCTCCACCTTGTGCCTTATCCTCCGTTTTTGACTTTTTTTGCAAATTGATTCTTCATCAAAGACCACGTCTCTGCTAACAAAGGCACTCTTCTTCTCTGGATTTCAAAGCCTATATGCCTTTTGTTCCTTTGGTGAAACCGATGAAGTAACACATTTTTTACTTGAACTCTAGCTTGTTTCTCTTTTGACTATCCACCAAGCTATATGTCGGCCAGCCGAATATTTGTATGGTTGAATAGTCCACTGACTCTCCTTACTATATTTCTTCTGGAATCTGAAGATTAACGGCTGTAGATGGTGACATGTTTACTAAATAGCTCGCATGACTCACTCCTCTGTCCAAAAACCTTCTGACATGTCAGCATGTAACCTCATACTGCAGACACGCTCTATAAGTGTCTGATTCATGCACTCTGCTACTCCATTTTGTTCTGGTCGCCCTATAATCTTAGTTGATGCTCAATAGCTTCACTAGCTAAGTACTCCTTAAATTCCAAGGATGCATACTCACTCCTATTATTTGACCTCAAGAACTTTACCTTTCGCACTTTTTTATTCTTCATCTTGGCTTTTCACTCCTTGAACTTCTGAAATACATATGATTTCTACTTCAAGAAGTACACACATACCTTTCAGGAGAAATCATTTATAAAAGTAACATAATAGCATACACCCTCAATGGATGCAACTGGCGAAAATCCTCACACAGTCGTGTGTACAATATCTAATAAGCTCTTAGTTTTATGCACTGAGGTAGTAAAAAGCCACTTTTAATTGTCTACTCATAATGCAAAATATACATAGATTGAGTTTGCAATATTTAATACCTAGTAGAACTCTTTTGTTGTGTCAGCCTCGAAGACCTCATCGCTCATGTGTTCAAGACGCATGTGTCAAAGTCTTGTAGTGTTCTCCTTCTCTGTTGTTATGGAAGCATCACCAATCACCACGCTTCTAATCACCTTGTACAAGTTTGTCGTACGCTCTGGTTTGAGGCATGAAATCCTTAATGATCTTTAGAGCTCCATCCGTATCTGAAAACTTGTATCCCTGAGCTTTCAAGGCTCCCAACGAGAGAAGATTTTTTCGCAAGTCTAGAATATTTCTCACGTCCTTGAATGTTCCCACCCGTCCGTCAAAAATCTTCAATGTGGATATTACATATTTCAATTGTCTTGCATGCAACATCGTTATCCATCAGGAATGTCCCTCCTTCAAAAGGCTCATATATATTGAACCACTCTTTCCTTAGACACATGTAATATGTGCACCCCGAGTCAAGCAACCAACCATCCGAGAACCTCCTTTTGCCTCTGGCTAGATTCACCAACAGAATATCACATTGTTCTTCAACTGCTTCCTCGGGTGCGCGGCTTGATTTGATTATTTCCCCACGGTACTAGCTCGATCAGCTCCTGCACCACCCTTCTTCTTTTGCATCTCCTTGTACTTGAAACAATTCATCTTCATGTATCCTGGTTGTTTGTAGTAGTAATAATCATTATTTTCACTAGAAGCTTTAGTACCCTTCTTGGGTTCTCTACTTTGTAATTGCCCCTTCTGCTCCTCAACTACCAATCCTGAGGCCTCCTTTGTGAAATCTTTCTTCATTAGTTCGTTGTTCTGGAGCATCTGCCTAATATTTTTCAACTCTAAGGTCTCTTTTTCATATATGATGGTGGTCACCAAGTGATCATAACTTAGAGGAAGAGAAGACAGTAACAGAAGAGATTTATCTTCCTCTTCTAGTTTCACCTCAAGTGCCAACAGGTAGCTCAAAATTCGATTGAACGCATTGCGATGTTGCAAAACTTGTGTTCTTTCATCCGAAGATTGTACAATTGCTTCTTCAAGAAAAGTTTGTTGGATAAACTCTTTGTCATGTAGAGACTCTCCAGCTTGCACACAAATCTGCAGTTGTTTTCCCGTTCATTACATTTATAAAAACTTCATCTTATAAGCATAGTATAATGGTGGCATTGGCTCGAACATCGAGATCCATCCACCCGTCGTCCTCCATCTTAGACAGCTTCTTCTCAAGACCAAGCAGGGCCTTGTTAGTGCCCTCATTCAAGAGCAACGTTGTTACCCACATTTTTTCACAACAGGAAGTTATTCTTCTCATCGAATTTCTTCATCCCAAACTTCATTGTGGACATCTTGCTAGCTATCGCTTTAATACCAATTAATGTAATAGACACCACCAAATAATAAGAGTCATCGCTTTAATCCCGAACAATTTACAGTAGTAAGCAATATAATTTGATCACCACAAGATAAAGAACACGAATCACAAATCAAGAAACACAAGATTTCAGGAAAAAGGTGGAGAAAATCGAGAAGCAATATAAGAATTTACAAGGATCTCTCTCTAGGATCTCTCAAACTCTCAATACAATGTGAAAATCTCTCTTTCAAGCACATTTTCTACAATCCACAGCCCTAAGAATAGTATAAATATCTAAAATAAATATAGAACTTTCAAATCTTCAGCAAGACCATCCTAACCATCCAATCAATCACCCTCACAAAGAAGGATTCAAAAACCCTTTCAAAATTAGAATATGAAAATAGTTCAGATTCTGAAAATACCCGTAGCTGTTGACAATTGTGTGTCAGCTGACAACAGACTAAGACACGCTCGGTCTCTGTTGAAGCAGCCTTTGATCTCCTATCGACTGGTCTTTGACAGGCAATGCTACCTGTTGATAGCTGCGTGTTAGTTGTCAACAGACTGAAATATCCTCAGTCTCTAT
Organism: Agave tequilana; assembly: GCA_038442645.1. Taxonomy (NCBI): domain Eukaryota; kingdom Viridiplantae; phylum Streptophyta; class Magnoliopsida; order Asparagales; family Asparagaceae; genus Agave; species Agave tequilana. Next base: position 141,770 of record JAVJIF010014397.1, on the reverse strand, counting down.
TGTCTCGTGGTTGACTACCTGTCGATCGCCATGGCTTAGCTATCGATAGCTACTTATTGTTATCGACACACTGGGCCTATGCATGATTGTGCACGTTTCTGACTGCTGAATATTCTGGAATCTCCTCCTTGTCGCGCAGACTTTTCCAATTGATGTAAGGCACCCAAAATAACAACATTGTCATTGGCCCAAATCCAATGGGCACCTGTAGAACTCTAGAATAGGTAGTAAATAAGGAAAGCACATTGTCACCACCAAGAATCTAACCATGAACCTATGTCACAAGTGATGGATCCAGCCCAGATAAAAACTTTAACACTGCTAGATCCCTAGGATACCTCTTCAGCACTCGCAAATTAGTACTAAGAGGTTGATGGACATCTAACTCGTCCAGGATCCCCCTCAAGTAGAGTAGTATTCAGGAATACACATCTCCCATCCATAAGGTGAACAACTGCTCATATAACTCGACATCCTCAAGTAGAGTAGTATTCAGGAATACACTTCTCCCATCCATAAGGTGAACAACTGCTCATATAGCTCGACATTATGGAGACGTTCTTCTCATTCACATACATCTATTTTAGAGTATCTCAGATCTCCTTTGCAGTACGAAAGAACATAAAGCTTGCACTCACCTTCATCACCATACTATTAAGTAGCCAACTCATCACACAATAATCATCAGCCAGCCAGCCCAGTCAACATATCCAGAATCTTGGGTATCAAGAAGAGTATCAGTGAGATGTTTCATCTTTTTCTGACCACCAACGAACAAACAAAAAGATTGTGCCCACAAGAGAAAGTATCATTAAGCTTCAAGATAGTAGCAACAAATGATTTCGAGACAAATGATTTCGGAGTAGCAACAAATGGACATGTCTTGCTTGTTCTCTCCAGAAGTACTCATCGCAACTAGACAATAGCAAAAAAAAGCTAGAGAAAGACAACAAGAATTGATGTCCACCGGCAGAGGGAGCCAGGTAAAGATAGCCAGACAAATCTCATAAACTACACATCTGTAGAAATTATTAGCCATACAGATATCAGGATAGAGAGTAAATAGATGACAGCAGCAGCATGCTAAATTTGGATTCAACCGATCAAAGAGACAGGATATAACGAGGCATGCAGATCAAACACAGCATAACAGAGTTCATAGACCATTGTTGAGGAGAGGCAGGAGTTGTAGAACAGCGTCACAACAGATGGGGAGGCATTCTGGCAGCAATAGCATCAGCAAAGTAGTGAAACAAGGCTGTCGGCAGCAAAACAGAGCCCAAAAACAGTCCAAAACAAACCATGAAAGTGCAAAGAGGTTTCCAGCAGTTTTCCCAATGATAAGAGTCAATTTAATTTAACATAGCCACTGATCCCGCGATAGATGCCCAAAATTATGAGCTAGTTTTGGATAAGAAGTGCTCTCTGAGTTTGGCCGTAAACGTGGACATACCTGAATCTGGATGTCAACTAAAATTGTCACTACGGGTAGCTACTCAGCCTCTAAATTCACAGCTGTGATTGTTTGCCAGAACCCAGAACTCAATACGAGAGAGCATGTTCATCAGAAATTTGCACCATACGATTTCACACTTAACATAAGAATTTTTCCATTGATTCAAGAATTCTATAAATTCTACATTTCTGACTGGTCAAGTTGCAACTCAGGCCGCCTGCCTTTTGCCCATTTGGACGAAGCAGGCAACAAAATTATATATTGGTACACTGCTATAATCATAATACAATGAATCACCAAAAGGAACTTATCCACCGCAACACATTTGGCAAACATTTGAGTGACAGTAACAGGAACAGACTACATGCTGGCTTCCACTTCCTGAGGCCGCCACATTGTCTTCTGAATGCACAGCAATCCCTCGTTGTCCTTTGAGTAGGTCATTCGGACCTCCCAGTGCAGAGATTTCGCCATGTTTTCTATCTCGTTGATGGTCTCGACACTGTCCCTTACAATCAGCTTTCCTTCTGGTCTCAGAACTCTATCAACCTCAGCAATCACAGGCAGCAGTTTGCACCTGCATTGTGTTGCAAAGATAAAACAGTTGATGACTGACTTGGATATCATGACCTAAATTGCCTGCAGCCGTATAAATGCAAATGGGGACTGCTAACTAAGTTGTCACATTCAGGGCTACCACACAAAATCTATGCTGGTATGCTAGATAGGAAAAGTGCATTTTTTTTTTCCACAGCCAGAGAAACTGCCACCAATTAGTTCAATAGGCTTCTTTCCCCAAGCCAGATGAAGCTTGATTTACAATAACTTAAGAAAAAGAGGGGAAACACACGCGCACGTGCGTACACACAAGTTAGATAAAATCCATGAAGAAGAATGATCATTGTGTCTTGCTAGGAAGTTGCTTTGACTTTAAAAACTAAAGAGCCAAAGGGGTGATTTACTTCTATGCCCCATAAAGGTTTGCCTCTGCAGCCGCTGACTGAAGACACAAGCTTACAGCCTTTCCAATATTCTCATAATTTGTTAAAGCAAATGTAGTTTATTAAGAAAATAAACTATCTTGCCAAGCTTTTTACCATGAATCAAGATTTGCCATCAGGTTTAATTTTTGATGATTTTATATGCAGGTGAGCAAAAGCCTCATAGAAACCAGTAAAATACCAGGAAATTATTCTTGGCTTGGAAAATGTAATGAATGGAGCCTAATAGCAAAGATGTGAGATTGGTGAAAATGCAATGGTTACCTCGTTTTGAGCCTGGAAAATAAATGGTCAGCATGGAGAAGGTCATATGTTCTGGGGTATGTGCTGAATGATTCACACCAATCATGATACATGCCAAACAAGCCACGCTCGAAGATAATAGGAAGGGTATCTGGGGAATCAATTGGCACAACATTCATGACCCACACCTTATTGTCCCTCAAGGCAGCAGCAAAGCTGTAAGAAGAAAACAAAAAACAATAAGGAATTCAGTATAAACCATAAAAACCATGGTTATACTTGTGATTATAATTTCAGTATAATCATCTCATGGATATGGGAACATCCTACTTATAATTTTTATAAAAATGCTGAAGAATCTTTTAGATGGATGGATATTATAAAATCAACAAATTTCAGTATTACCAAGCTCTCAATCAGAACTTAGCCAGATTGCTGGCCTGTGTCAGCAATAGATGAGCAGGCACTGCCCTGTAATAGGTAGGCGGCTGGAAGCCTTGACCAAACAAACATCTAATATTGTTGATCATGTCACACGGTAATAAACAAATAGAATATTTTAGAGCAACTTAATTATATAGAGCTGATTTATAAAATTCATTTATATAGTCTTAAACACTATTTAAGATATTAAGTTGAAAGACATCAAAACCTTGATGTCAAGCATGGCCAGTTGATATAGTTAAGAAAACACATAATTGACACCAGAATCAGCACTAAATAATTCAGCACAGTTATCCAGTCATCCCATGTACTTAGGATGAGGAATCACAGTGACAATTGCACGGATATAGAAAGACAACTAAAACAGAGATAAAAGATGCATTGTTTTTCTTCAGGATTTTTCCATAACCTAAAGCATTCAAGAATTTCAAGAGAACACAAATCTATATTTCTTTTCAAGATTGACAAATGAGGAAAAAATAAGAAAACAAAACAAAACAAAATCTCCAGTTTGATAGAAAAGCATATAACATTGACTTACCCTCCATAAACAGATCTCATGTCCATGACATTTCTCACGGTAGACCAGTCAATTCCCATTCCATTGAGATATGATTTGCTCACAACCCGTTTCCAGTGTTCATAATCTGCTTCAAAGTCTTCAGGCGCAGGCTTACCATAAACCCCTATCTGAGAACTGTTTAGCCAATAAGGTGTTGATCCCAGCCTTTCTGGCCACTGCTCAGGCCACTGGGACCCGCGAACAGCAGGACCTACAGGAACTTTGTGCATGCATGCTTGTAAAGGAATGTTCCTATGCAAAGCAGAAAAGATGCACCACCAATTCAGCCAATATGTCACTGCATATTTATTGAAATAAAAGTAGAACTTAGATTTTGTCGAACAGAAAACCATACCAGGCTGCATTTGGATCATCAGATTCTTTACAGAGTGGAGGGCTGTTTTCTGATCTTTTTTCATAGCATTTGTTGTCAGTGGGTTTTTGATAGATTGCTAAACCCACTTGGTTCAAGGAATCCTTTGTTTTCTTCACCATTTCCCAACACATTGACTTTGTCAGTTCACTCATGGCTGGCATCAATTCCCACACAAATAAAATAAGTTAGAAAATTGCCTACGCTTTTTGACTGAGTGCTTTTATTAAAAGTTCAAACTTTATACGCTCAGTCTCGTTCTAATAAGGTCTAGCATGCCAAAGCTGTTTTCTACTAGCTCTAGATGGTTTAGCTACACAAGATGTTTTATGGGTGAGATTACTTGATGAGTTGATATGTTTTTAATATTAATGAAAGCCAAAATTCAAATATATAGGATAGATAAAGGAATTATGAAGTAAGAGCTCGCAATCAAGCTTTTGAGATTTTGCCATGAGGCAATGCTTCTATGCAGAGAAGTTCACATAAGGGTTCAGATGTGCTGAAAATAAGGAAGTCTTTTCTGAAATCTGCTAGTCCATTTCACTAACCCAATAGGACAATGAGTAGAGCATTGGCATCCAGATGTCAAAAAAGTAATGTATCTGTCTATAGAGATACTGAACAGAAATTGAAGTTCAAAGGCTTCAAGAAACTTGTTTACCAAGGCTACTGAACTATTATCTTCATGGAAGTGGCTCAGAAATAGAAGTTCAAGGGCTTTAAGAAACTTGTTTATTACGGAAAATATGTCATGCAACTTGAGTCAGGCTACTAAAAGCAACAAATTCTTCTCAAAAGAAAAACAGAAATGCAGATGTTATTTTCCAGCAGTCAGATTGTAACACTATCAATCGCAAAAAAGATTGATTATGAAAGCTGCTACAACATCCTTATTATAAGACAAGCATTCCCTTCTTCTCTTTTACTAAAGGTTGATGTGCTCATATTGAAAAGCGTGACATGTTTAGGATTTTAAAATCATTAGAAGATAATCTTGGACGCAGAGTTTGCTTAGCCTTTGTTTTTGACAGAGAATCATTAGAAGATAATCTTGGACGCAGAGTTTGCTTAGCCTTTGTTTTAGACAGTGAATTGTCTGAGAGAGAAAAATGTCGCCTCAATTATCTAATTGCAAATCACTCCTTGCTTTCTCTCTCCTTTTAAAACACAATACAAACTGCAAGCAATAAGCATGTCTATTTTTACCTTGCCAGATCCTAACATCTTCTGTAAGATTTTGGTAAACTGGTGTTGCCGACCACACAAAATAACCACCAGGACGCAGTAAGCGGTTCAGCTCCAATAAAAGCATACCACCTGCAAGGCAACACCTCATTAACCCACAACCTATGCGGGAAAAAAAACAGTTTCCAAGAGGGAAAAAAAAATACCTTCAATGTGCCATGGGACCCTGCAGCGGGCACAGTGAATAACATCATAAACCCTACCAGGGAATGGGAGCCTTTGGGTGCCCATGACAGCTGATATAGCTGGAATTCCTCTTTCAAGAGCAAATTGTACTTGAGCCTCATGCTCATCCTTGGGAGCAAATGACATGGTAAGCACATCCCTGTCAAATAAATAGCCTCCAAAGCTAGCAACTCCACAGCCAACATCCAAGACGACACGGGTTCGTTTCCCCCATGCTATATCAGGCAGTGCCTGCAACAATATGATAAAATTGTAGCAATGTAAAACATGACAACGTAAATGAACAATCAATCTTTTTCTAAGCAGGCCTCAAGAAATACTTTGTAAAATACTTCATACAACATTTGCAAACTATCTCATTTAATAAACAAGAAAGTAAATGACCATAACAAGAAAATGATAATCTGATTACACATATTCATTTATAACGAAAATAGAAGTATTAAGTAGATAGAAGCGAACCTCTTGAATTTTGTCAATGTAGTGGAGCGCACCATGTTTGAACTGAGTTCCACCCCCTGGAAAAGTGAGGTACTCTCCAGACACTTTCACCCAATTCTGGTGCCCCTTTACGACGGCAAGCTTGGTATGAGGGACATTGTGGTACCAGATCTGCATTATAGATGTCGTCAGAACAAGAAGGAAGAATAAGAGATGAAGATAATATCATACATTTTAATCTTAAATTAATCAGACAGTCCTAACCATACCTTGTCCCGGCTATTCGGCCACTTAATTGGTCGTTGGTATCCCTCTGGAAGAGGTACAAGGCATGATGGGCCCTCTTCAGGGCAATGCCTCTCTCGATGTTCATAATGCTTAGTGCTATGAAGTTTTTTGATAGCTTCCGTATTGTCAAGACAAGGAATATAATCTGCCCCAGCATTTGAGTTGCAAAGTTTCCAGCTGTATTCAACAATTTGTCCATTTGATGAAGACTTCTGTACTTCATTCTCATTCTTCGACTCAGCAGCTTGTGTTTTCCAATCTCCACTTGAGGTGTTGGTCTCTTTTAAAATTTCTGATTGAGCCCCATCGGGAAACACTTCTTCCTTTGCTTGATTCTCGGTTCCGTTCTCATCAGACTTCTGTTCATCCCCTTTGCCTTGGTTGTCATCTGCCTTTTCATCTACACCACCTTGACCCTTCTCGTCCTGTGACGCATTATCATCAGATTTCTCATCCTGCTCCTGTTTCTTTTCTCCACTAGGTTGTTCTTCAGTATTTGCAGTTCCTTCAGAATTCTGTTCCAAATTCTTGTCTTGGCCATTTGCCTCGACGCCTTCTGTGTTTGCATCACCACCTTCACTACTCCCATTCGCGTCACCAGGAGTCTGACCTGTCTGTGACTCGTCGGAATCATTTTTCTTTTCCTCGGTGTCTGTAGCAGGATTTTCTCCTTGGGATGTCTCTTCAGTTTTTTCAGTTACTTTCTCAGTCAAATTCTGGTCATCAGAGTTGCCATCGTTGTCTCCTGCTGTAGCATCAACGTTAGCATCTCCTGACTTATCCTCAGATATCCTGGATTCATCCACGCGAACTTGCTGATTCATCTCTGAGTTAGTATCTTCGGCCGGAGACATGTCCACAGGCACTACGGTCGATGATGTCATCATCCAAACTCCAACCAAGCAAAGAGCAACAAACACGACAAGGGTCGCCGTCGAGCAGTAGGACGACGACTTCCTGTCATTCCTCGGGCCTTTGCCTAATGCCATTCTGTCTCATATACAAAAGTCCTTCCAATAGTGTATCTGAAAATTACAACAGAAAAGAAACCAAAAAAAAGTTAAACTCTCTTGTGATCTTCTCTAAAGAAGACTATCTAAGATCTGAATACAATATCTACAATGTAATTGAACTCTAAAGGCTAATAAAGTAAAACATCAACAAAATTACCCCAAAAAAAAAAAAAACTGCTTAACTTCGATTAAAGATTTAAGTAAACCAGCAAACACACAGAGTTTTGGGCTAATGGAATGTATTCCAGTGAAGCAACACCTAAATTCAGCTCATCACTGATCACTCTCTCGCTAACATGTAGACCTCTCTAATACAATATCAATAAAACAAACAAATAAACAATATTTGAGCACTAATCTAGAAGATCTAGGGGATTGATGCAGATCTCTGAGTCTAACTTGCTAGATCTATCACTAGTTCAATGTGACTAAAGGAGTCGATAGCTGCCTAACTCAATCGAATCGTCATCACGTTATCAGCAGTAACAGTATGTCCTGTTCTTAATTAGCAAGCACGGATCTTTTCTTCCTATAATCAACACACAGGAAATTTTGTTACTTCCAAGCTACAAGTAGTAATTAACACTTGGAGATCAACATCTAGATCCAAAAAAAATCCCGCCAAAACCAAGAAATTACAAGCAGAGCTCCAAATCACTAAGAACAACATCAGATCTGAATCTCTTTCACCACGAAAACTTCAAAATGAATTACTAAGAAAAGCCTCGAAAAGATGAAAACCGATCAGATTCGTACCTTGTTTGAGGTGAGAACGAACTCAGATCGAGCACCAAAACGAAGAGATCTGAAGGGGTCAGTATGAGAGAGGCGAGAGGGCTTTCTCCCCTTACCCACAGTGAGGAGAGAAGGCAGCAAGTCTCGAGAGTGTATATAAAGAAAAAATCGCCCGATCTCAAATCAAAAAATAAAAAATAAAAAAATTATTAAGTCCTCGGGATCGAATAAATTATTATTTTACCGGTGGCGGAGAACGGGAACGGGGTGGGGTAACGGGGACAGAACAGTACGGCCACAGACGGCCGTTATGTTATAAGTTGGGTTTTAAAGTCAGCTGTCCCTCTGGCTCAGTTTATTGCAGAGAACGATAGAAGACTTGGTTGCTGACGTCAGCAACGAATTTTAGAGGTCATTTGTGTTTACTCTTAGGTGCACGTTAAGTTTGAGGGGGATTGAGGGACAAGGAGTCAATTTCCGTTCGGGGCAGTGACAGTGTACACCGCGTAGAGAAAGGAGTAGGACAGAAGGGCGCCTTGGGTTTGGCTGAAAACGGACAGATAGTGCAGGCCGGCCCGATTGGGCTGACCATAATAATTACCATAATGACCTTTGTCTATTATATTTCTTTTCTTTTATGGGATATTAATGTGAGCCCCTGACTTAAAATCGCATTTACAATAGGCCCTTTGACAAAACACAAGTAAAAGCTCTGTCACCTAATTTTCCAATTTCACCTTGTTTTAAACTGGCATATTCCGCACAAAAGTTGTTTTTATGCCGAGTGGTATAGTTCAGCAACACTTAAGTATGCTATTTGTAATGATAATCTACTACTCGTTACTAAAACATGTTAACTTCGTAGCAAAAATGCGACATCGACAGCTATTTTTCCCTTATAATTCTTCAGATACAATTGAACTTATTCTACTTGTCACCTTTCTTTCATACAACGTGGGTTAAATAGAGAAGTCATCTAATGTCTAACGGGTTTAACTCTTTCTTTCTCTAAGATTTTACCCTCTCTTTTATGTATTCCCATTCTTTAATCTTTTAGCTTTTATAGCTTTACATACGGCTTATACTTTAATGTAACTATTATAGCATTAATGATACTATCTTATTCATAACAAGTGGTATTGCATTTTGTGCTAAGCATGCTACTTTTAGGACTATGACTTATGTTTTCTCTATGTCTAAAGTGGTTGTTCTAGTCACTCGAGGTGTTTAGCTGTTCAATAATTATAGCGATAGTCGAAAATAACAATTATCGTATAAATGTAGCACTTTTTATATGATAACAAATTAAAGATTTGAGTAATTTCAGCATAAAAGAAAAATAAAGTTGATATAAAAGAGAAAATTAGCATCCAAGCAATCTATTTGTCATCATCTTATAAATAACTTCATTTGTAACAATTGTCAAGACACATCGAACTGAGAGAGTGAGGACAAAATAAATAAGAAAAACGACCCAAGACCGGGGGATTCAGATAGGGAAAGGAACGAGTTGAACAACAATCATTGAGCAACACCAGGTGGATTAGAGGACTGCTTTATAATTGGATCGGGGGGCTTAAATAAAATTTTGCTAAATGCAATTTCAAACAAAGACTTAAAGTAAATTTTCCAACGGCAAAGAACTTGAGTGTAATTATGAGGCTAAGTCAGGAGAGACGGTCGGCGAGCAGCAGCAGCGTGAGTGGAGTGATGGTCCAAGCGCCATGTGGGGCGAAATCGCGGGGCGCCGACAAAATCCCTAGATCTCTCTCTCTCTTACCATTCGGTTCAGATCCACGGAATAATATTCTACTCTTTCTATTTATTACCTTTAGTGAGAAAGAATCTGGACAGCACCAGAAGCACACCCAAAAGTTGCACTGCTTGTTTCCACGTGGGCCCCACAAAGCTGGACTCTGTGTGGGAAAATGTGGGTTCCTGTTGTCGTTAGGTGACAATTTACAGCGTGGGAGGATGACTTCGTCGGTGGAAGAAGACGCCGTGAAGTTTCCTTTCAACGGACATGAAAAGTGGTGACGTCTCCGTTCTGACTCCGTTATTATTTGGTGAGAATGCATTGTGAAAATTCTTTTCTGGTTCAATTCCACTGTCTAAAGACCAGAACCCCGCCACCAAATCTAGGATCCATACTCAACCTAACAAGCTTATTTTTCTTTGTGCTAATCCTCTATCTAATTCCTCTCTGGTCTTTGTTGGATACAGGGATGTAAACGATTCGGATACGAATCCGATATTGATATTGTCATATCTGTATCTGTTTCTTACCGTGAATACAGATATGAATACGGATAGCGTTTGAATAGTGATTTTAATATTCATATTTATATAAAATGAATTCAGATTCTAATCAGATACGAAATTTTAGTTGGATAATATTGAATACATCCGATAATTTATTAGGAAAACAGGTTCAAACTTTATTTTACATATTTTTTTGTATTAAAATAAAAAATATCTCAATTTACACAGCTTGTGATATTAAATGAATCACATGCAACGAGGCATATTTTTGAATTTGCTAACATATATTCGGTTATTTGGAAATTTTAAACATTTGCAATGAATTTTATAAAATATATATAGTTGTATATAAATTTTGTCTTTTCTTTATATATGATCTTATTATTTTATAAACAAAATTATCTTAAAACTCTAGCCATGTGGTAACTTATAAAAATATGTTATTAGACTTCATAAGCTCAAGCTTTGAGTGTAACTTATTTTTTTAAATTTTTTTCTATTTTTTCTTGTTATATTTATATACACTCTGAAATTCTTATTATATTTATGTTCACTTTAAAAAAATATCTTTCATCAGTCGCTGCTCTGTGCCCAAATGATTTAGTGCTCTAAAAAAACTATCATACCAAGTATAGTTGTATAACCTATCATATATAGTTGTATAACCTATCATAGATATGGGTCTAATGTTACAAAAATTCAAAGAAAACCAATTAATATGTGATAAAAAAATGCTATTAATTTCTAGTTGATACTAAAAAGAGATGACTTATTCTGGAAAATATAATTGATTGGATGAATTAGAATTCAAACCCAATGAACTAAATAAGAACTATAGATTTAGTGTATTTGGCTTGGGCTTATTAGTGAGCTGGATCTAACCATGGACCGTGAAAATTTATAGTCCATAAAAATGCTATTAATTTATAGTTGATGCTAAAAGAAATATGACTTATTCTGGAAAATAGAGTTGAATTTCAATTGGATGAATTAGAATTCAAACCCAATAAACTAAATAAGGACTGTAGATTTCGGGTATTTGGCTTGGGTTTATTAGTGGGCTGGATCCAATCATGGATTATGCAAATTTAATTATTTCACTTCTATTGTCCATGCAAACACCGAAAAAGAAAAATGAGAAAACTACTTTTCTTTTCTCTTTTCTTTTTTCATCTCTCTTTTACACAATCATTTCCTCACTTCAAAGGTACTACAGTTAATTTTGTGGTCATATATATCTCATTTGTAATAAGTTGTAACTCAAAACAAATAATTTTGTGTTCATGTAAATCTCGTTTGCATTCAAATTACAATGTAATTTTTTTTCATAATTAATTTTTTATTTTAATATTATTTTGCGATTAACATTGCGGTCAACTTTTTCACTTCCACTTCCACTTCCACATTGCCATCCAAACTTGATTTTATTATGTGGTCTCTAATATGCGTGAAACATGCTCAAAATTATCTAATCCATCAAATCAAAATCTCAATTTAATTAGGATTTTGATAAAGAAAAGTATCAAACTATAATCTTAATCTCATAAAAGATTTAAAAAAGTTTCTTCTTGATCTTGTTCAAAAATCGCTTAATCAACTTTTAAGTTCTTCGCTGGTGAGGCCTAGCTTACTGGTTAATGGATGAGGTTGGTTATAAGTAGTCTCATGTTAAAAAGTTTCAGCTACTAGGAGTGAGTATCGGTCGGTTCGGTTCCGTTTTTTGTTAATTTTTATAAAATCGAACCGATCGATTAGACTTAGTAATCGAACCGAACGGATTCGACTCAGTTCGGTTCGATTTTTCAATTTTTTCAGTTGAGCTAATATATTGCCATCATTTCTTACATTTTAAAATCACCATTATATTACTATCCTTTAATATTCTAATCTCAAATATCCATTACCCAAATTTGAAATAAGAAAAAGACCATAAACTTAATGTGAATTGAAAATTTCATTTCTAAAACTTTTACATTGTATTTCAGCTCTTATATCAAAACTCATATAATTATTACTAACTTTTAATTATAAGAATGAAAAAAAATATATTAATATACATTTTTATTCTCAATTGTGATGGTGTACTTCATAGTTTTTACATATTTAACATAAAAAAGATGGTATTACTAAAAATAATGAGATAAGCGTCCACTAGTTTTTATTATGAATTATATGATTCACTAAATTGAATTTGAGTAGGGGGATATGTAGGGTGAGAGATTCGATTCGGTTCGGTCGGGTTCGGGTTTTTGGACACAAAATCGAAACCCGACCGAATTAGAGCGGTCGGTTCGGTTCGGGTTCAGGTTTTGGTCTTTAGTCGGTTATTTCGGTAATAACCGAACTCTGCTCACCCCTATCAGCTACGACCTATGGAGTTTTCATATGCATATCATGTGTATTTTTTTCTATCAGACTATTAAAGAAGAAAAAAAAAAATCAACTAGTAGACAGTTCACTCTCAAAATATAAAACAACAATTGAACTCACATCCAACTGGGTTGTTTATATCCAACCAAGATCTTGAGCCCTAATCAGAAATCCAGATGAGTAAGCTCTAGGGTTGGGTTGGGCTGAAATATCTGTGTGATGGGGGCCACACAATATCTGTTGGATCCAGTTAATTGCGCCGTGATTTCCCCCGTCATTGCCGGCCGCGCCTACCAACTGCTCGCACTGGACCTCACCCACCGCTTGTCAGTTGATGTTCAGCTGATACCCACAAAATCACGTGTATGGGAGAAATAATTCAATGCCCGAATTTTGAACCCGATTTAATTTTATGCTCAGGTACTTTCGGTGTACAGAATAACGGGTAATTCAAGAATGATAATAAATGAAATCTCTTTTTCTATTCTCCTTCACTAATATAGGATTGTTAATGGGTTCGGGTCGCTCCAAGGCACGATTGGCTGGCACGAAGAATTTTGTCACGTGGGTCGACATGATAAGCTCTGGTCGTGCTTGGGCTGTAAATTTTACGGCCCACACAGTTTTGGACCGTGTCTGGGCTCGCTTGGCTTGCCACGACATGGTCCATGGCAGTAGTGAAGACACAAATTGTAACACCCCATTCTCAGAATACGTATTTAAATTTGTATTCTTATTTTCTGATCGTATTCTTTTGATTTTCCTTCATATTTATTTTGTATTATGATTATTTATATCACCATTTGGTATTTAGATCCGGATTCCTGATTTCAGAATCAATTCGAGTCTGAACCGGGGACCCGATCCTAGAATATTGCTCGATTTGGTGTTTCCGATAGTCAAATTTGACCAATTTTAGTTTCATACATCATTTTCAATATTTTAGATTTTTCATGATTTACTGAAATTTTTCTGAATTAAATTGTAAAATCTTCAAAACCGGTATCGACCGGTGTTGCCGATCGATTTTCAGATTTTTAATTTACAAACGGAATCGAATTTCTAAAAACTGCTTTCACATTATTTTTTTAAAATCATATTTTCTATCTAAATGTATTTTTGGAGATTTTCTTGAATTTATCAATATTCCACCTGATTTGGCGTCAACCAGTATCACTAGATGATTCCAAAATTTTTATTTTGGAAATAAGATTTTATTTCAAAAAATTGATTTCATATTATTTCTCAGGATGATATTTTTCATCTCTGAGAGTTTTTGAGAATTTTTCAGAATTTATCAAAATTTCCCGTGCCGATGTAGACCGGTATCGATGGTTAATTTCAGGATTTCTATTTTAAAAAGATTTTATTTTTAAAATCCGATTTCACTATGTGCTTTAAAATAATATTTATTATTTTAAAAAAATTTTGGTCATCATTCCGAGTTACTTCATTTTCTGAGCTTTTCCAGAGTTTTCATTTTTTTCCCGAACTCCGAAATTTTATCCAGATGTTTCCCCATTATTTTTCTATTTTCTAAATTTTTTTCATTCACTCATAAATTTCCCTCTTTTTATTTCTTTTTCTTTCTTCTAAATTTTTCTCAAATTTTTTTCACCACATAATAAATATCTCAACTACCTTTTCTCTCTCTGCATTTATAGCAAGTTCACCAGCTCATCCTCTTGTCTGAGCTGGGCCCAATCTAGACTCGGACTTCATCCCCGTTTCTGAGAATTTTTAGCCAGACGACAGGTCTCATTGTAAATATCACCACTCCCCTGTGTATATGCATACTCTTTCATATTTCCACTTTCTCTCCTTCATCTTTCCTTTTTCTTCTTCTCCATCCAACCAACGCACCCAACCCCACGACAGCCCCCGTGCCACCCCTGGCCGGCCAACCTCCTGCAGCCCTTGGTCACCACTTTGGACACCATCTCCTCTCTCTTGCACTCTCCAACAACCCCCAAACACCATCTCCAACTCCATTTCATAACTCCATAACCGCCAACACCAAAACACCCAACTACCATCAACTTCTTCACTATCTCCACCACCACCTACATCACCTCGGCTACCAGCAACCACACCACCTTCCTCTCCTCGGGGTGCTCATTCCAACGAGCTATAGCTTCAGTCTCCGACGCCCCTTTTCTGCAACTCCAAAAAATCCCATTTTGAACTACACTTGCACCATCAATCCTCCCTTTCTTTGGGCTCGGGTTGCCGCCTCTCTAGGCCGGACCTCCGGTGCGCTTCCCTGTCGCCGGCGCCGGCGCCACCCGGCCAAGCCAGGCCGGCTATCCCCCTCCTCTCCTTTCTCTTCCCTTCTTTTCTCTTTCCTTCCTTCCTTCTTTCTTTCTTGTTTTTTCTTCCTTCTTTTTCCCTTCACTGATTTTACAGCAACTCCACCTTTCATAGCCTAGCCGTCCTGTGCATGCTCCTCTTCCTTCCTTTCTTTTATTTCTTTCTTTCCTTCTTTCCTTTCTATCTTTACTGTTCTTGATTTACAGATAAGTAATTATCTCTGTTTTCTGTTTTTGCAAAAAGAGACACCCCTTCTCAATTCCTCTCTCACTCTTGTGTCTCTTTCTTTCCCCCTAGGCATCTAACCTGCAAGTGTGGGTTGGCTATTGCTCGGGTTTGGGTTGATTCAAGCTGGATATTGCAAGATTAATGGCTCCTTAATCTCTCTCTCTCTCTCTCTCTCTCTCTCTCTCTCTCTCTCTCCCCGCCCCCTCCCTCTCGTTGGCTACTAAACGCAGACTCACCCCATGTTTAAGTTCCTGCGACTTGTTAAACGCGATATTCACGTCTTAGCCTTGTGACGCGAGGCTCGACCTTCGCGTAACGCGACTCCCGCGTTTACAACCCCCGCGGCCACCTCCGTGTCTTCCTCATCTCCGCGTTCACCAC
Source organism: Agave tequilana (assembly GCA_038442645.1). Lineage (NCBI taxonomy): Eukaryota > Viridiplantae > Streptophyta > Magnoliopsida > Asparagales > Asparagaceae > Agave > Agave tequilana. The sequence goes on along the minus strand of JAVJIF010014397.1, from coordinate 126,229 downwards.
CAACCAACGCCACCTCCGTGTCCAGCTCCAACCCCCCATCTCCATTACAGCTCCGCGTCTAAGGCCATCTCCACGTCCAACCCCCAACCCCGCGTCCTCCTCTTCCCCGCGCCTCTTCTCTCTCTGTGTGTCTCTCTCTACTATCTCTCTCTCCCCCCTTTGCTTCTCTCTCTCATCTCTCTTATTCTATTTCTCTCTCAAAAAATATTTATATATTAAAATATTTATATATTTTAATATATATTATGGCGTGTGCACGAGTTTCTGAAATTTCAGATTTCACAGCGTTTTCAGAGACTTAGGCGAGTGTTCTCGCTTTGTTTGGGTTTTCCCACTTCGACGGGAGATTTGTATTATTCATGTAAATTTTAAATTGTATATTTATATTGGTGGACATGTATCTGTATTGATGCGATGAATATTTGTAATAGGGTAGTTTAATACTCGTTCTTGTATGTATACATGTGTTGTTTGGTTCTAATATCTTCTGCATGTACTTATTCAGCCTCCGGGCTTAACTGCTCTGCAGTTCCATTATAACCTTCAGGTTTAACCTCTCTAAGGTTTTAAAAGTTCTCTGAACTTTTATATGTTAGTCTGGTAGGTGGACCTAGCGTCAGCACTTTACCGCTAACTCTGTTCGAGCGTAGCTGTCCCGTGAGCATGGCGGTACTGTGAGCGATATTATGACGTTCATACGCATGCTGCGACATGTGCGTTTAGTTATGCTACGAGCGGTAACCACGCCAAGCGTGATAGCATCTAGTGTCGTACGTTAGCTTGACTTCAGCCCCACTTGGCTTCGCTTTGATGTTCGCTTACTTGCCTGCTTGATAATCTAACTATTTTTCCCCTGATGGTTGTGAAGAGTTTGAAATCTTTACTCAAACTGTTTTTCAAAACTGAATATTTTTCGATATTCGTACCGATCTTCTGCATCGGTACTATGTTCCTCTTTCACATTATTTAGACAAATGATATCTGTTGTATTATCACTTGACGCGCTTTCACCTGTCTATTATTGCCTGATACCTGCCTATTACACCTGCTTGTTATCATTTAACATGCCTGTTACTTAACTCTTATAATTATCACAATACGAGAATGATGACTTGATATCCTGTCATACACTGATATAGTCCAGTACATGTACCCATAATATAACTGTCACGCTCCTGCTCCTTCCCGCACATTGATAATTATCTAATAGACTATAAAAAGGACAATTTATATCGGGTAAGGGAGAAACTGATGAACTTCAAGAGGTGAATATGTTTACCGTAGTATTAGGATGTTGCGCAACTAAAACTTTAGTTCAACCTGTGGCCCTATAGGTGTTCCATGGGTTGTGCTGTCACCTCGATTATTAACTTCATGCAGGGCATATAAATAAGACCCTTTGCTCATGATTTGCCTCGCGGTAGGTTCTGTATCAGCAACGGAACATAATGGGTTGTGGTCCCGGGTATGTACGGGACCCACTGTAAACGTAACCCATTATTTATCATCAATTTTCAATAACAATCTCGACTTACTCATATATAGAGGTATGTGGGATGGAACATGCGCTTGGACACATACTCAGATATATGGGTCGGACGAGTAATAATAATAAAAGATGCCAATAATAATTCATTGTGCGTTTTGTAATTCGGATCGTATGGACTTAGCTTACAACAACATGAGATATACGGTATATAGATGAGGGTTTTCTTATTTGGATTATTCCTTCGACGTACCTATCTCATTAAGCCGTAAACTGGGTGTGTACCACTGGTTTTGCCATGTTCGCTTTCATCGGGTTTTAATTCGGATTTCTGATTTTATGATTATTACTAATATATTATGTATCAATCTCTCTACCTGCTCCAGTATGCATGTGTTCATGACACAGTTTTCAATGCATGCTCTTTTATTCGGATTTATCGATACACGTGGCTTGTCCTTGCACGCCACTAGGCATTTACCACACCACTCTTGGGGGGTTCTGACTTCCCTGGATTCTCATATTCAGATCCTGAAGCTTGGAGCTGGTGGACCCTTTCGGTTGCTATTCAGAGTGCCGCAGTGAAGGCACGGATTTCCGGCAGACCGTCCAGAGTCATATTCTTCTAGGGTCTTTCAAGTTTTTTTTGTAACTCGTGAGCATCTTTTGTACTATTCATAACTGAATATCCCTTGTATTCTCGCATTTGCGTCTATCGGTGATGTAATATTTTTGTAATATTGTGTCACATCCTATGATAACTTTGTAGTTATACTCATATGTTAGAATGTATAATGTACTACATACTTCTGTACTCTGATTCTTACCTGTACTAATGCTTAACGTATATATGTGAGGGTATCTTCGACCTACGTTTATACATTACAGTAACATCTCCGTTCCGACGAGAGGACGTTATACAAATAGAGCTCTACTGAATCGGCATGATAGGTTGGCTGAATTAGTAGTACTATTTTCAACTTTTAATTATATCCTTTTATCAATTTAAGTTATATCAAAATTATCTCAACCATTTATAATATCAGATCTCATATCAGCTATTGACAATAATTCTGATAATTTAACAAAATGTGTCTCAGCTTTACTGTTGAAGCTTGAGATTTCATATATGGATCGACAATGACTCTCTTTTCCCCAATCTCCCACCACCTCCTCTCTCAAAACACCAACGCTGAACCAATTTGTTGTTAAGAATGAGTTGCATTGATGACATCAGAAGTTTGTTTAATTTGTGATTGTTTTGCGATTACTTGCTAACATCTTCAAGTAGCTAGACTTTAATCTTACTAGTTTTCCTGATGAATTTATAAAATAAGTTATAAAATTGACTGTTTTAGAAGCTATTAAGCACAGAATGTATGGAGTATGCACAAGTAGGCACAAAATAGACATATAATAGTAGTCCAAATTATAAGAAGAATTGGTTGATATGATTCAAGCATGAATGGAGGTATGAATGGGCCAGTTCAGTATCCAGTGGATTGGTATATAGGCTTATAGGTATAAAACCATACAATACTCTAGATCGTGCATAAACCTAAGTGATTTTACATGGGTCGTGCTTGGGCTTGACTAAGCATAACACGACACGGTCCATTACCAACCCTAAGTAAATGGCCCAAAGTTTGGGTTGGGAGTCAATCATATACTTAGACCCTGTCTGATTTTATAAATAGTTTTAATTTTTAGACCCAACATATATCCATCCATAAATTAGGGCAGAATTAGGTTCTGATAGAGTCTTGAATAATTGTAACAACCCAGGATGCAAATGAATATGAATAATCTGCATAATATCCGATTTCGCATTTGATTTTTGAATGTGGATATCTGTATCTGATATCTGTTTAGAATATGAATATGGATATGATAATGGTAAAATATCGACATATTCGAATATATATTTGAATATATCGAATATATCCGAATACAAATATAGTTCAAATACACTAAGCACTAACTAATGTAATATTCTGGCTTTAAAAGATATGCTTATGTGATTTTTGTATAGTTTTAATAGTTTTCATATAAAAAGTATTAAAATTAAGTGTAAACTCCTTTCCCTTACTTTTACTTGTCTATATTCGCTAATATTGGACTAATATCCGTGTTACAATAATTGAAGAAGAAAACACTGAATTGTTGTTATTGTTGATGAGGGAAATGCCCAAATATATATAGAAATGCAATTGGTATTACTCCTAATACAATCCTAATACAATAGGTATTGTATTCTAATTCTAATATTACTCTAATACAATCCTAATACAATAGATATTGTATTCTAATACTAATATTACTCTAACCCCCCTCAAACTAATGGTGTACTACACCAATGAGTTTAGGTGGTTCACAAAAAGAAGAACAATTTGATAAGCTAGCAAAGAGTATGCTTTACTAGAGTAGACTATAATAGGTTTGTAGTAGACTGGTGACGCCCACCGGTAGACACATTCGGACCAGTATAACTAATAGTAAAATCTGGTGATGCCGGTCAGTAGACACACTCGTACCAGTGCAACTAGTAGAATCTAGTGACGCCTGCCAGTAGACGCACTCGGATCAGTGCGACTAGTCATAGAATCTGATAATGCCCGCCAGAAGACGCACTCAGAGCAGTGCAGTTAGTAGTAGAATTTGGTGATGCTCTCTAGTAGATACACTCGGACCAGTGCAGCTAGTATTATGGTAGTAGAAGTCGACCATCATGAAGAAGACCAATGATCGATCTCTTCGATCGGCGGGGGATTACCTTAAAAAGATTAAAAAATTTGATCCACACTTCAAGTTTGATTGGGCAGAATGGCTCACTATTGGTTGCAGTGGATGGCAAGTGGCGGACGCGGGTGTTAATGGTAAGAAGGAGGAGAGAATCATTTTCTTCCGCAAACAGGTGTCGTTGTGGACCTTTCCTTCATGCAACCAAGTTGTTGCATAACCAATTAGAAGACATACATGCATGTGTTAATTGATCATGCTACATGCTTGTGCATGTAGACATCACGTAAGGAACCAAAGCTCGAGGTAGAGGCGAGGTCAGAGAAGCAGCGCTCAAGGCAAGGCTTCAATGATGGAAATACTTTGACTTCGCCTGAGGCGAAATTTGTAACACTCATACCTTTTTTTTTTCTTTCTATTTTTCTAACCTTATGTATTGTAATTAGCAAGTAATTAAATGGTGATAACCTTAGTATGATAATTAAAGTACTGTTTACTAATACAATTGTAACCCATGAGCATGGATATGTGTGTGTGTACATGCGTATAAACATGTAAGTATATGAGGATGATATAAATGGTAAGCTATATCAAATAAAAAGGATCGTTTATTTAATTAAAAGTATTAGGTATAATGGGTAGAAATACTTGAAGACTTATACATAATACACACACACCCCCCCATATACAAATACTCATGAATTATAAAAAAAAATAAAAAATACATATAATAATAAATAATTCTTTAATGGAGTAAAAATGGAGCATGGCCTCATTTTAAATGGAGGGTGGAGACGAAGTCTTGGAATTTGGGAGGCGGAGGAAGGGTTGAGATATTGTAAAAAGTGGTGATAGGTGAGGGGGCAATGTAGAAAAATTTTAGGGTTTTATTAAAAAGATAAAAAATTATTAGGAATAATTACGCTCATATCTCTCTCATCCTCTTTCTAATAACCCAATCTAAGAATTTCTACAGAATCCCAACCCAAGATCCCTCTCTTTATCTCAATTTCTCTTCATCTCTCCCTCTCCATGGGCGGCGCGGCCAGGCTAAGGGCGGCGGCGCGGCAAGTAGTGGTGATGGTATAAAATAAACTCTATCCCTCTCTTCCTCTCGAACTCTCAGTCCCCCTCTCTATCTCAAATCTCTCTAAATCTCTCCTCCTTTTCTAGGGTAAGCGGCAGCAGGCGAGTGCTGGCACCGGCCAAGGCGGGCCAGAGCGCCCATGGCGCGGCACAACCGCCTCCTTAAATAGGAGGATGAGGCGACGGTTTGATGGGGGTGAGTGCTGGTAGTGAGGAAGATCTAATTGAACATATAACCCTAAACACACCCCTTCTAATTGAATTTAATTAGTGCAATTTAACATAATTATATGTAAAATTATAGGGAATTGGAATTGGATGAGTTCTGAAGTGGTGGGTATTCTTGGTTGAATGTAAAGATTTGATAAACCCCTAGTTGATGTAGTATCCTTGCATTTTGTGTGTTAGGAATCAGGAGAAGGTTATAAAGATGTTCGTGCTTGTGGAAGACGTGCATGGGAAACAAAATTTAGAGGTGAGTGGAGTTTACCCTAAGTTATTGTGTTCGGTTGCTAATTTCATAACCTATAAGTAGAGAACTAACTTGGATGTCTATTAAGATACGTTAATGGTATACAAAGACATTGACACGAATATAGCTAAATATCGATTTCTTGTAATGTGATGAACATGATGGAGTATAAGTTGCATTGTATATGTTCATGTTTGCATGTATGACACATATTGAGTAAGTAAATTGTGGATGCTTTTATAAGTACATGATTTAACTAAAAGCCTTAGTTGGGGAAATTGATACCGTTAGGGTGCAATATGATATTTATAAGATATGGTCTTGTATGGATTGCATGTGCTGGAAATTGTGTATACATAAGATAAATATTAATATATTGTACTAATGGAGGAAGGGTTTTGAACCCAAGAATGGGGAAGACGGGGTATTAGACACATAACGTACTAATGGAGAAAGGAACCAGATATGAAAACAATGGGGTGCGAAGACGGGGACACACACACACACACACATATATCAAAATATATTGTAGCATTGGAGGAAGGGAGCAGACATGGAACTGACGGAGTGCGAAGACGGTGCTAAGATATTTATATGTTGAAATTACATAAGATGTGTATGCTAAGATATTTATATGTTGAATTTTACATAACATGTATATGCTAGATATTGATATGTTGAAATTACCTAACTTGTGTACAATTGTACACGCGGGGCGTCCATATCATGATCATAACATAATATAAAAGTATTATTGAGAATGGGTTAATATCAGTAGCATATCACTCATATCATCCTTAAATCCATAATACTTTACATCCTTTACATGCCACTTCTTTAGTTGAAGTATAAATTTTTGTAATTACTCCGCTCACTGAGATTTTTAGCTCACTCCTTTAAGTTAATCATATTTTCAGGTCAAAGCAAGGATAAGGATGTGGTCTAGTACAAATTGAATGTATTACTGAAGATCGAGCCACCAAAAATTTTCTTTTGATAACTTTTGATGTTCAAAACTTTGTCATGCTACCGTTGTTTAAAAAAATATTTAACTTAGAACCATGTACAAAACCTTGTATAATTTTGTTACGCATGTGCTCATGTGTTTTGATGTATTAGTGATGTATCATATTAGCATTAGGGGTGGATCCCAAGATTTTCCAAAGGTAGGTATGGATTCAACTACCCGTAGATATGATATATATTTTTCCTTCAAACTTAAGTAGGCGATGTCAAGCGAAAATATTATTATCAACTGGGTGGATGATGGTCTAGTTATGATTGATATCGGATTAATGTTGAATCATGGGGACTGATAATGTAAAAATTTATATGTTGTATTGAATAAGTGACATATTATAGGAGAGATGCTGTCGAAATTTTTAGCAAACATGCAACCATATGATTACCACTCCCCTGAGAATAAGATGACAGAAGGATTAGCGTAACTAAATCTGGGACTGTTACAGTTGGTATCAGAGCCTAGATTTGATATAGGGAGAGCCTTAGATAGATGTAGAGAAATAGGGTTGATTGCAAATTGTATGTCTATTTTATGCGGGTAGTATTAGGGGGGGTAAAGGGTCCCACGCAATTGGTTAAGTCCTGAGATATCAGATATTTACTCATTCTTTTGCGTTTGAATTTAGATACCCGCAAATCTGCATTCGGATGAATTTGGCTGGGGTGCGGTCCCTTAGTGCGAATCCCCAGTGGTATATGACACTGAGGAAGAGAGTGGCAAAAATATCAGATGATTCGGACTTAGTCCAAATAAGTTATTAGTTAGACCATAAATTATATTAAGAAGATGATGGATTGGATACTTTGACTTCTCACGTTATTCATTGTTATCTATTTAATTTGAAGATTTTCTTAAATATAGGATCTTGCTCGTCTTATTATCCAGATGGGAGGCTCGCACATGTTTTCAGCATTATTAAGAAGTGATAAGCAGGAGAGTGAGCTGGATGGCTACCACTGCAGACTGGAATTTTGAGTCCGGGGAAACATACCCGAAAATGATTTTTGCATGACCTGAAAGTATTGAAGATATGTGGATGTGCATGTTGTCCCGAAAGGCCCATCACTCTAATTTTGATGATGATTAACTCATATAGTTATAGTACTAATGATCTTATGCTCATTTAGTTTCAGATTTTCTATCAAGACCTTATAGGTGTTTAGCTTTAGCAAAAATTCAAAGTCAAGTTTTGAAGCTTGCACGTGTTGATTTAAGAGCTCATGCATCAAGTTCACATCAAGTACTCATGAGTAGTCTAACTCTTTGGATTAAGGTTTGGACCAAGTCATGATGGAGAAAAAGAATTTCAAGAGAAGATTTTCAAGACTTGAGTCCTAGTTTGTAAGTGCTAAGATTTTTGTTTTTTAATAAAATGTAAAGGATAAATTAGTTGTGGATTGCTCAAACTTATATACACGCACAAAATATTTTAAAACATTTCACGTTTAGTAGTTTTGTTTTTGGAAAATACCGTTTTGATTTTGAGCTCCAAAGATTATACATATTGGTTTCATGATTAAATTTCATCAAAACAAGTTTACATGGCTTATATGTGTATTAGATTTCATCCATACACATTGTTGCTTCATATTATTTAGAAACTTCTTTTGATGAGTTTTATATCATGTGTTTAAGTTTTATTAAAGTCAAAACTTTATTTAGAGCTTATTGTAAAAAATAAGTATATTTCATTCTATGTATTGGATCATATCCACACACACTATGCTTCAAATATATTTAAATATCTTGTTTTTGTATTTGAACAAGTTTTGAAAAAATCATTTTTCATTTTGAAGTTTGATTTTGAAAAATACGGTTTTGATTTTAAAACTAAATTTTTATATCACAAAAATAGTTCAACATGTTTGTAATATGTGTTAGTTTTTTATCACACATATTTGTACTTCAAAGTATTTCAATGAACTTATTTTTGTGAATTTATGGGATTTAAAACAAAATTTTAGGGTTTTAAAGATATCAAGTTTTAATTCTGAAAACCCTGACCTTGGGTTTCTGGCAGTCGACTAGGTTGGTCGACTGAGCGGTTGATCAATGTGCACAGAACGTTGACAAAGCCCTGGCTTAAGGGCCAGTCAATCATCTGGTCGACCGAACCGGAGAGTTTTCTCTCTGGATCTGGCCCCGGTCGACCGAGCGATCGACCGGCCAGAGAGCAGTGCTCTCTGGTTCTTGTCTCGATCGACCAAGCGCTCGACCGACAGGTCAAAATCTGGGTGCGGTCGACCGGGCAGTCCTAACGGTCTGAAAAATGACCGTTGGCTGGTCGACCGGCCGGTCATCTGACAGGCCATCTGGCCCCCAATGGCTAGTTTTCTGCAGCCTATATATTGGTGGTGTTTGAGCCAATTTTGCTTAAGATTTTTGGGAGTATTTTCTTGGGCTATTTTCCTATCTCCCACAGAAATTTTTCAACAAAAATTTAGAGCTTCAATTTCATTTCAAAAGAGAGTTTATTAAGATTTTTTCTCTTGTGTTTTTAAAAAGATTTCTTGATTTTTTCTCCACAAATCTATCTTGTTTTCCTCACACAAGTTTGAGTTATCCATTGTTATATCCATCTTTTATAGGATCTTTGTATGTGAGAGTGTTTGTTTGTGATTAAGATGTGATCACAAAGTTTTCATCTTTATATTTGAGGAGGCGAACTTGCAGGTTTGTGTTGTGAAGAGTTCTTGAGGGAGCTCGGTGTAGAGGTGCGCCCTCGGCAAGTGAGTGTGCTTGCGTGTGTTGTTCTTGCGGGAACAAGTGAGGGACTTGCTGGTCCAAGAGTTCTTGAGGGAGCTCGTTGTAGGTGTTGCGGCACCGAGTGATTTTGCGGGATCATTTTAGTGGAAATCCTTCATAGTGTTGAAGGCGGGGACGTAGAGCAAGTGTGCTTGAACCTTGAAATAATTCTCTCGTTTTTGCGATTGCTAATCTCTCTCTCTCACTTGTGTTTTTATATCTTGCATGCTTATATTGTTATTATCTTTATATGCTTGATATATTTGTGCTTAATTGTTATATGCTTAGGATTGTTTGCTCACACTTATATTCAACCTAGAGAGCCATAGTGGCAGATTAACTTTTAATCTAGAGGAATCTTGAGGAGATAGTCTAGAACCCTTCACCGAAAATTTGGCTACACTCTTTGGTTATATGTTGTGTGTAGTTTTAGTTTGCATATTAGTTTTAATTTCGCATTAGTTTTATATTAGATTAGCTTGTCACCTATTCATCCCCCTCTAGGTGACTTACAATTAGTATCAAAACTTGGTGCTCTTGATTTGGATCTAACAATCTTGAGTTAAAGATCTTCATTTTTGCTAACTATAATATTTGTACACACACTCATGAATTTCATGGCACCTCCCATGTTTGACATTTTTAACCTCTAAACTTGGAAAGTTAAGATGTCCATGTACCTAAAGGTCCTTAGGTATTTATGTTTATTTTGTCACCATTAAAAATTCATATTTTTTAAATGGCAAAAACCTTGAGGCTAATGCAAGATCCATCCATACTTTAAAATCAACCATAAATAATGAATATCTATCTAGGATTTCTAATCTTGATTCGGCTTTTGTAATATGGAACATTCTTTGCTCTCTTAGAGAACAAACACAACATGACAAAGAGAGTGACTCAGATGATGAAAGTGCTACTTCTAACATGTGCTATATGGTCTAAGGGGATGACCCCCTTGAGATAAACTCTGAATCCGAGTTTGATGAAGATGTTGACATGCCATATGATGAGCTTGCTTTATTTTATCAACAACTTCTTGAAAAATATGATTTGCTTAAAATAGAAAATAAAAGATTGAAAAATAAAAATGATTCCATTTTAAAAGAAAAAACTCTTTTAAAAATGAATTTGAAATTGTTTCTAAAGAAAATAAATGTTTGAAAAATAAAATTATTTTGGTTGAAAAAGAAAAGGAAATTACTTTAAATGAAATAGATCTTTTGAAAAAGAAAATAATTTTAAAAGAAAAAGAAAATATTTTTATTTCTAAAAAGAAAAAAGATTTTGTGTGTCATGTCTCTTCTTCCAAAATTAATAATGATATTACTATTATGAAGAAGAACATTGATTGTTTGGGCTTCATTTTGAGCCAATGTACATTTAACCATAATAAATTGGAATTCATATTTCGTAAGAAACAAATTTCACATGCTCTTGCACATATCTCATGACATGCATCTCATGCACACCATGCTTACACTCATAACACTCATATGTATGTTAGAGTGTATAAATGTAAACATTGTGGTCGCAAAGGCCACCTTGCAAGATTTTACTTTCATAGAATAAATCACTTAAATTTTGTAAATAAAAATGTTTGGATTTTAATTGTTGCTAACCCTCATGGACCCAAAAAGATATGGGCACCAAAATCTCCACCTCTTATGTTTGATGTAGGTGTGAGCTCTCACAAAACGTGAGAGATTTGGTGCCTTATTGGTGGATGCATTGAAGTTAGATGGACACCAACTTGATGCATCACTATCAAGAAAGTATTGTGGGAGGACCACCTTATATGCTTGTGTAGTAACCTAGACTTTATCATGTGTTGTTTTATGCTTAAGAAAGAGTTGATAGGTTGTTATGCTATGCATGTATTTTTTAAAAATTTCTCAATAGATTTATATGCATATTTCTTTTGAATTGATTTATTTTTTTATGATCTAAATGTTTGTATCATATATTTATGTGCAAATTCTATTAAAATTTGTGCTTTACATGTACAATTTTTGACTTACATGCCTGACATGATCTATTTTCATTATGTACTCATTTGTTATTTTATTGTATATTGTATGTTCTACTTTTGATGATTCTTGCATAAGTATATGATATATCATGTTTTTTTTAAAAATTTTAGTTTTGATTTTTGAGCTTTATTACCTTATCTTCATGCATATGCTATTCACATGATTTTTGTGCGCTCGCATCTCTTACGTTTACTCATGTACTTGTTTTCACGAGCATTTAGGAGATTTATAAATCTTGAGTGTCAATTTTTATGTAATATACATGTTTTATAAGATATATATGTTTTGATTTCATATTTGAAGGATTTCTAACTAGGTTTTCAAAACTATTTTAAACTAATTATCTATTCTTCACTTGGTAGTATTTTCAATCCATAACTATTTTCAAATCCTATTCTTGAACCCTTAAGGGCGGTTGGTTGGGTGATCATGCTTGTATGCTTTTTTAATGAAAATCTATTTAAACATGTACATGAAAGGGTGGATGATGTGAGTTATACACTTGATTTTCATGATATTTCATTTTTGTATACTTATATATGTTTTCTATATATATGCATCATACTTCAATTGGCATTTAAATTGATCATACATACATATATATGATTTATATTATGCTTATTTTACAATGTCCATAAATTTTTAGCACAAATTATATTTATGCTAAGCTTGATTTAATCCTAAATGTTAATTAATATCTTTACAAGTTTATGCATTGATTTCAATTGGTATTATTTTTGGTACCAAAATATACTTCATGTTTCACCTTCAATTGGTATCAAAATCTACTATTGGTATATTAATAATTTTGTTTATCTACATGTGGTACCAATATTTATTTTTGTCATCTACTACTTGCTTTCAATTAGTATCAAAATTTATTTTGTTGACCTCGAGTAATTTCAAAATTTTATTTTAAGTATTATCAAATTTTTCAAAATTTGTTAATTTGTATTGCTTATATGTAAGGGGAGCTTAATATGTCCTCTATATATAGATTCATGTTGAGTGTATTTTGCATATTGAGGAGTTTGACTTTTCTTCTTTATGTGATACACGTGTGTAGGGGGAGCTTAACATCTCCGTCTATTCATTATATATTATTCTTATGTGGGTTAGAGTTTAGTCATCCCTTCTCCATGTAATGCATATATGCAGGGGGGCTAACTTAACATCTCTCCTCTTCATGAATGTATACCACATATACATCTTTCTTGTTTATTAATCTTCACCTCTTTATTGAGAGTTACAAAAAATGGGAGAAAAATTAAGAGAGTTTATATATGCATGTTTATGATTATTGTTTATGCAAATATGTTTAGTTTATATGTGCTTAATTGAATATCCTTATATGTTTATTTGCTATGCATGAGTTTAGGGGGAGCTTCTATGAAGCTTATCTTTAATCCATGTATACATCACTCCATGAGTTTTGTCATCATCAAAAAGGGGGAGATTGTTGACCCAAAGGCCCATCACTCTAGTTTTGACGATGATTATCTAATATGGTTATAGTACTAATGATCTTGTGCTCATTTAGTTTCAAATTTTCTATCAAGATCTTAGTAGATGTTTAGTTTCAATAAAAGATTTAAAGTCAAAATTTGAAACTAGATGTGTTGATTCAAGAGCTCGTGCATCAAGATCGCATCAAGTACTCAAGAGGAGTCTAACTCTTTGGATCAAAGTTTGGATCAAGTCAAGATGGAGAAGAAGATTTTCAAGAGAAAAATTTCAAGCCTTGAGTCCTAGTTTGTAAGTTATAAGATTTTTATTTTTAGATAAAATGTAAAGGATAGATTAGTTATGGATTGCTCAAGCTCATACGCACACACAAACAAAATATTTTAAAACATTTCATGTTTAATAGTTTTGTTTTTAGAAAATACCATTTTGATTTTGAGCTCTAAAGATTATACATATTGGTTTCATGATTAGATTTTATCAAAACAAGTTTACATGATTTATATGTGTATTGAATTTTATCCATATACATTGTTGCTCCATATTGTTTAAAAACTTCTTTTGTTGAGTTTTATATCATGTGTTTAAGTTTTGTTAAAGTCAAAACTTTATTTAGAGCTTATTATTAAAAACAAGTATATTTCATCTTCAATGTGTATTGAATCATATCCACACACACTATACTTTAAATGTGTTTAAATATCTTATTTTTGTATTTGAATAAGTTTTGAAAAAATCATTTTTTTTGAAGTTTGATTTTAAAAAATATGGTTTTGGTTTTAAAGCTAAATTTTTATATCGCAAAAATAGTTCAACATGTTTCTAATATATGTTGATTTTTGATCACACATATTTGTACTTCAAAGTATTTCAATGAACTTATTTTTGTGAATTTATGGGATTTAAAATAAAATTTTAGGGTTTTAAAAAGATCAAATTTTAATCCTTAAACCCTGACCTTGGGCTTCTGGCGTTCGACCGAGCGGTCGACCAAACCAGTGGCCAGTCCACGGAGCGGCTGACCGATGTGCACAGAACGTGCACAAAGCCCTAGCTTGAGGGCCGGTCAACCGTTCGGTCAACTGATCCATAGAGTTTTCTCTTTGGATCTGGCCCCGGTCGACCGAGCGGTAGACCAGCCAGAGAGCAGTGCTCTTTGGTTCTTGCCTCGGTCGACCGCCGGTCTACCGCGACCGAGCGGTCGACCGAAAGGTCAAGACCTGAGTGCGGTCAACCGGGCGGTCGACTGGAAACCCCAACGGTCTTGAAAATGACCATTGGCCGGTCGACCGGCCGGTCGACCGACAGGCCATCTGGCCCCCAATGGCTAATTTTCTGCAGCCTATATATTGGGGTATTTTGGGCCAATTTTGCTTAAGATTTTTGAAAGTGTTTTCTTGAGCTATTTTCTTATCTTCCACAGAAGTTTTTTAACAAGATTTTAGAGCTTCAATTTCATATCAAAAGAGAGTTTACCAAGAATTTTTCTCTTGTATTTTAAAATGATTCCTTGAGTTTTTCTTCCATAACTCTATGTTGTTTTTCTCATACAAGTTTGAGCTATCCATTGGTATATCCATCCTCTATAGGATCCTTGTATGTGAGAGTGTTTGTTTGTGATCAAGAAGTATTCATAAAGTTTTCATCTTTGTATTTGAGGAGGCGAATTTGCAGGTTCATGTTATGAAGAGTTCTTGAGGGAGCTCGGTGTAGAGGTGCGACTTTGACAAAAAGTGTGCTTGCATGTGTTGTTCTTGCGGGAACAAGTGTGGGACTTGCGTGTCCAATAGTTCTTGAGGGAGCTCGTTGTAAGTGTTGCGGCACCGAGTGATCTTGTGGGATCGTTTTAATGAAAATCCTTCATAGTATTGAAGGCGGGGACGTAGAGCAAGTGTGCTCGAACTTCGAAACAATTCTTTCATATTTGCGATTGCTCATCTCTCTCTCTCTCTCACTTGTGTTTTTATATTTTGAATGCTTATATTGTTCATATCTTTATATGCTTGATATACTTGTGCTTAATTATATATGCTTGGGATTGTTTGCTCACACTTATAATCAACATAGAGGGCCATAGTGACACCTCAACTCTTAATCTAGATGAATCTTGAGGAGATAGTTTAGAGCCATTCACTGAGAATTCGACTACACTCTTTGGTTATATGTTGTGTGTAGTTTTAGTTTGTATATTAGTTTTAATTCCGCATTAGTTTTGCATTAGATGATCTTGTCACCTATTCACCCCCTCTAGGTGACTTACAATGCATGGAGAAGAAGACGATCCGAGCTTGATGAGTGATGCAGAGAGTGCCATAATGGGTTCACCGGTGATTGAGATACTTGATGATGCACCTGAACTAGATGAAGAACACGATGGGAAAATATTTTTTTGAAGGGATCCAATGGCATTCTAGTTGGGTGAAGATTGGGACCATATGATGGAGATCTCGACAACTGGCATTGTGGTGACTCAGATGATATGATAAGGGATGATGCCAGTAAAAGCGAGAGTTTTGATGAAATTGATCCTAGTGGCAGTAGCGCACCTCTTAAGCCTAACCAGTCGTAAATTTGTGTATAGATTAGACTTACACTCTAGAAATTTTTGGGAAAAGGGAAATTTCTTTTTGTAAGGCAAGATGCATATTTTAGGATTTTTTTTTTTTTTTGGGGGGGGGGGGGGGTGGTGGGTGGGTATTTTGATATTTTGTGTGTATAGCTAAAATGTAAACTGATGCATCTTGTCTTGTAGTCTTTTGGAAAATGAATATGATGACGTCTTTGACTATCTAGAAATCTTATGTCCATGCCCTCTTTATTTTGCTTGTGTTATATGGATAACTTCTCGGTCTATTGTAATGAGTAAGTTATTCTTATTATAGAGAGCAAATGGATCTTAATCAACCACCAGTGGATAATGGCTTAAGTGGCGAAGTGCAGCAAAGTAGCGCAACGGGTAGTATCCATATCCAAAGCAATCAAGTAAGGTCTGAAGAGAATAGTGAAAGAAGATCTGAAGCTTCAGGAATGATACCGAATTGGCTTGCTTAAGTAATAAGACAAGGCAACAACCCGCACCAAGCATTAGAACAGTTCCAAAATTAAATCCCCGTGTTCGAAGGGGTAGCTGATCCCCTACAAGCTAAGAAATGATTGTTGCAAATAGAAAATATTCTGGATGTGATGAACTGTACGGAGGACCAACATGTGTATTTTGCCGCTTTTAGGTTTCAAGGAGAAGCAAAGCATTTGTGGAGAATGATAAGGAATAATGCTAAGGCTCAAAGGAAAAGATCCCTTGGGAGTATTTTATTCAAAAGTTCAATGAGAAGTATATTCCAGAATTAGCTAAGAACAGATTAGCCTCAGAATTTCTAGAACTGAAGTAAGGACACATGACAGTGAATCAATATGATACAAAATTTATACAATTGTCCTGATATGCTGAAGGTTTAATCAGAAGCGAAACAGACAAGAGAAAAAAATTCGAAAAGGACTGAAGATGGAGATCAGAAGTAACTAATCCCCCTCCAAATAAGGGTATATATGCAGACAGTGGAAAAGTTTTGGAAATTGAATTAGATATGCTGGAGAACTCTGAGAGTAGAGCAAGGGAAATTTCAAATTTTAAGCGTCCAAGATATCAAGGGCCATCTGGTTGGGGTAGACAAAATTTTGGAGCTGGAGGAAGCATGAAATCCAACGTGATCCCAATTTATAGGAGTCCGAACTTGGGATGGGGATAGGGGTCCAGAGCTGAAGAGTTCTTTCCCAATACCTCGAACAGGCCTGATTCTCACCACAGAGTAGCAGGGATTCCCTGGTGTCAGACATGTAACAGGAGGCACTTTGGAAGTTGTATTCAGGAAAGGAGTTATGTTTGCGGAGGAGTGGTACACGTGAAGAAAAATTGTCCAATCTTACAGAAACATTAAAATTCTAGTAAGGGAATTGGGAGATCAACGCCAAGAGTGGTTCCTCTAGCGGATCAGTGTTGGGTTCACCCCGTGCAACTTATATACCTCATCCAACAACAACTCAAACAACAATTCAACAACCTAGGGCCCAAGGTCGGGTATTTTCAATGTCACAACATGAAGCGCGAACATCTAATGCAGCGGTAGCAGGTATAATCACTTTATTTGGGCACGTTGCACGAACACTATTTGATCCAGGTGCAACTCATTCTTTTGTTTCCAATGCTTTTGCTGGTAAACTAGATCGAACCCCTCAACCTTTAAATTTTCAACTTGTTATATCTACACCAGTGGGGGCTGAGGTGATAGCTAGTGCTAAGTATAAAGGGTGTGAAATTATTATGGGAGAGTAAAAACACTGGTGGACTTGATAAAACTCGGGGAGATGGAATCTGATATCATACTGGGAATGGATTTGTTTTCCGAATATCGAGTAATCGTGGATTGTTATCAGAAGAAGGTAAGTTTCAAAATTGATGGAATTCTAGAGTTTATTATTGAAGGAACCCAGGAAGAGCATAAAATACCAATCATATCCGCAATGAAAGCAACAAGGCTACTGAGGCAGCGATGTCGGGGATTTTAATCTACAATACTAAATAGAGACGGAGCTCCAGCAAAAATAGAAGACATACCAGTAGTTAAAGAATACCCTGAAGTATTTCCTGAAGACTTACTAGGATTACCCCCAGATCGGGAAGTAGAGTTTCCTATAGATGTTTTACCAGGGACTACTCCCATATTTAAGGCCCCATACAGGATGGCCCCAGCAGAAATGAAGGAGCTCAAAGTATAATTACGAGAGTTATTAGATAAAGGATTCATTAGACCCAGTGTGTCGCCATAGGGGGCACATGTATTATTTGTGAAGAAGAAAGATGGAAGTATGAGAATGTATATTGATTACAAAGAACTAAATAAAATTACTATCAAGAACCGATATCCACGTCCCCGAATTGATGATTTGTTTGGCCAACTTCATGGATCATTTGTATTTTCTAAAATTGATTTAAGATCAGGATACCACCAACTGAAAGTGAAGACTGAATATGTAGGTAAGACAACTTTTAGAACAATATATGGACACTTTGAATTTTTGATCATGCCTTTGGACTTACAACGCTCCGGCTGCATTCATGGACTTGATGAATAGGATATTCTAACCATACTTAGATCAATTTATGGTAGTATTCATTAATAATATTTTAATCTACTCAAAGAGTCAAGAAGAACATGATCATCATCTTCGAATCGCGCTTCAAACATTAAGAGAAACAATTATATGCCAAACTTAGTAAGTGTAAATTTTGGTTAGAAAAAGTCAGGTCCCTTATCCATATCATTCTAAAGAAGGAATAGCTGTCAACCCGATAAAAATCAAAGCAATTAAATACTGGCCCCGTCCTACAAATTTTACCGAAATCAGAAGTTTTTTAGGCTTAGCCGGTTATTATCGAAGATTCGTGGAAGGATTTTCCAACCTCACCGTGCCACTAACCCAGTTAACTAAGAAGGGTGTGAAATTCACCTGGGGCGTCAAACAAAAGAATTTTTTTTAGGAACTGAAGAATAAACTAACAACAACTCCAATTCTGGCTATGCTTTCTGGAACTGAAGGATTTATCATCTATAGGGACTAGGTTGTGTTTTGATGCAACAAGGAAGGGTTATTGCTTATGCTTTCAGGCAATTGAGAAACCATGAGAAAAAACTATCCTACTCATGATTTGAAATTGGCCGCGATAATTTTTGCATTAAAAATATGACGATATTATTTTTATGGAGTATCTTGTGAAATTTATACAGATCATAAAAGTTTAAAATATATTTTCACTCAGAGAGAGCTAGATATTCGACAAAGGAGATGGTTAGAATTAATGAAAGATTACGATATCACCATCCATTATCATCTGGAGAAAGCTAATGTGGTAGCGGATGCTTGAGCCAAAAATTCAGTGGGTCACTAGCTGCACTAATCACTAAACAACCTGAACTATTAAAGGACCTAGAAAGGCTACGGATGGAGGTGAAACCTGTAGGGGATTCACGCCAAATAAGCATGGTGAATCAAGTAAACTATTCAATTTGATCTTCGTGATAGAATTGTCAGAGCACAACTGGAAAATGATCAGTTCAGAAAAATTAAAGAAAGAATATAGAAGGGAGAACTCAAGGAACTCCATGTTGAAGATGGTGTAATAAAGCATGGAAATCGAATATGTGTCCCACAAATAAGTGAGTTAAAGGAAGAAATCATGAAGGAATCTCATAGCACGCCATATACCGCTTATCCGGGAAGCACTAAAATGTACCAAGTTCTGCGACATAATTTTGGTGGGATGGAATGAAGAGAGACATTGCAGTATTTGTACAAAAATGTCAAGTGTGCCAACAGGTGAAGGCGGAACATATGGGACCTTCAGGATTATTGGTGCCACTACCTATTCCTGAATAGAAATGAGAGCATATTGTTATGGATTTTGTAACGGGTCTACCAGGAACACCACAAGGTTTTGATGCAATATGGGTAGTAGTGAATAGATTTACAAAAACTGCCTATTTTATACCCATACATTTGAACTATTTTGTAGATAAGTTAGCCCAACTCTATATTTAGAAGATAGTCAGATTACATGGAGTACCTGAAAGTATAGTATCAGATCGGGACCCTAGATTTCAGTCCCGACTTTGGATGAGTATGTCAGAAGCCATGGATACTAAATTACAAATGAGCACCACAACATATCCGCAAACAGATGGACAGTTGGAACGGACAATTCAAATATTGGAAGATATGTTGAGGGCATGTATAATAGATTTTGAGAGAAATTGGGGTAAACACGTACCTTTAATAGAATTTGCTTATAACAACAGTTATCAGTTTACAATCGGTATGCCCCTGTTTGAAGTACTTTATGGTCGATGATGCATATCTCCATTATGTTGGGAAGAAGTCAGTGATAGAAGGATCAGATTTGATCTAGGAGACCACAGAGAAAATTGAGATAATCAGAAAGAGGATGAGAGCAGCACAAAATAGGCAAAAAGCCTATGTCGATCATCGTCGCAGGCCTCTAGAATTTTCAATCAGTGATAAGGTCTTTCTAAAGGTGTCCCCAATCAAAGGGATACTCCGCATCAATAGGAGGAGTAAATTGGATCTACGATTTGTCGGACCATCCGAAATCCTAGAAAGAGTCGGGTCGACGGCCTATCGACTCGTGTTACCCCCGGAACTTGAAAGAATCCATAATGTGTTTCACGTGTCACAGCTGAAGAAATATATTCCAGACCCCAATCAGGTGGTACCTTACTAGCCACTTCAGCTTCAATAAGATTTACCTATATAGAAAAGCCCATATAAATTCTAGACCGCAAGGTGAAAAAGTTGAGAAATATGTCCATTCCGTTAGTTAAGGTGTTGTGAAAAAGTCAACAAGTCGAGGAGATCACTTGAAAATTTGAAAAAGAGATGCGAAACTCCTCTCCTTACTTATTTCAAAGTTCATCAAGTTCGAGGATGAAACTTCTTTAAAGAGGATGAAACTGTAACACTCTTATCTTTTTTTTTCTATTTTTTAACCTTGTTTATTTTAATTAGCAAGTAATTAAATGGTGATAACCTTAGTGTGATAATTAAGGTACTAGTTACTAATACAATTGTAACCCATGAGCATGGATGTGTGTGTAGGGGTGGCAGACGGGTCGCGACCCGCCAGACCCAACCCGGAGTTAGCGGGTATGGGTTTGGGCTAATTGGGTTTGGGTCGTAATCGGGTCGACCCATCTGACCCGATTATTAAATGGGTCGGGTCGACCCGAACCCGCCAGACCCGCTTGACCCGCCAGACCCAATATTCTCTCTCCTCCTCCGCCTCCTCCCCTTCGATCTCCTCCACCGCCGCCACCGCCTCCTCCCCTTGACCTAAATTAAATTGTCAAAAAATATGCGTGAGCCCAATTTCGAATATGTGACCTCTAGTGTATGAGTTTAGTGTGATGACCAACCATATCACCAAACAATTTAGTAAAATAGCGTAAAGAAATTGTATTTAAGGCTTAATAATCGGGTCAAATGGGTCAGGTCGTGTCGACCCGATTAAGTCTGGGTCGGTTTTGGGTCTGAATTTTTGACCCATATAATAAACGGGTCGGGTCGACCCGACCCGATTATTATATAGGTCAAGCACTAATTGGGTCGGGTCGACCCGACCCGACCCAATTGCCAACCCTATGTGTGTGTGTGTACATGTGTATAAACATGTAAGTATATGAGGATGATATAAATGGTAAGCTATATCAAATAAAAAGGGTTGTTTATTTAATATAAATATGAGGTATAATGGGTAGAAACACTTGAAGACTTATACATACATACGCCCATATACAAATACTTATGAATTATAAAAAATAAGAAAACACATATAATGATAAATAATTCTTTAATGGAGTAGAAGTGGAGTATGGCCTCATTTTGAATGGACGGTGGAGATGAAGTCTTGAAATTTGGGAGGGGGAGGAAGGGTTGAGATAATGTAAAAAGTTGTGATAGGTGAGGTGGCAATATAGAAAAATTTTGGGGTTTTTATTAAAAAGAAAAAATTTATTAGGAATAATTACCCTCATATCTCTCTCACCATCTTCCTAACAACCTCATCTCAGAATTTCTACATAAACCCAACCCAAGATCCCTCTCTCTATCTCAATTTCTCTACATCTCTCCCTCTCTCTGGGTGGGCGGCGCGGCCAGGCCATGGCGGCAGCGCGACTGGGCTTGGGCGGCGGTAGTGGTGGCGGTATGAAAATAAACTCCCTCCCTCTCTTCCTCTCCGACTCTCAATTCCCCTCTCTATCTCAATATCTCTCCATCTCTCTCTAAATCGCTCCCTCTCATTTTTCATTTTCTTCCTTATTCCATCCCTCCTCACTCTTCTCCTCCTTTCTAGGGCAAGCGGCAGTAGGCGAGTGCCGGCGCCGCCAGGGCGGGCAAGAGCACGCAGGGCGCGGCATAGCTGCCTCCTTAAGGAGGAGGAGGCGGTGGTTTGAGGGGGTGAGTAGTGGTAGTGGGGGAGATCTAATTGAAGGTATAACCCTAAACACATCCCTTTTCAATTGAATTTAATTAGTGCAATTTAACAGAATTATATGTATAATTATAGGGAATTGGAATTAGATGGGTTGTGAAGTGGTGGCTATTCTTGGTTGAATGTAAAGATTTGAGTAGATAAATCCCTAGTTAATGTAGTATCCTTGCATTTTATGTGTTAGGACACGAGAGAAGGTTATAACGTTGTATGTGTTTGTGGAAGACGTGCGTGGGAAACAAAATTTAGAGGTGAGTGGAGTTTACGCTAAATTATTGTGTTCGGTTGCTAATTTCATAACCTATAAGCGGAGAACTAACTTGAATGTCTATTAAGATACATTAATGGTATACAAAGACATTAACATGAATATAACTACATATCAATATCTTGTAATGTGATGAACGTGATGGAGCATAAGTTGCATTGTGTATGTTCTTGTTTGCATATATGACACATATTGATTAAGTAAATTGTGGATGCTTTTATAAGTACATGATCTAACTAAATTCTTAGTTTGGGATATTGATACCTTTGGGGTGCAATATGATATTTATAAGATACGGTCTTGTATGGATTGCATGTGCTGAAAATTGTGTATACATAAGTTAAATATTAATATGTTGTACTAATGGAGGAAGGGACCGGTTTTGAATTGAAGGAGGGGAAAGACGGGGTGTTAAACACATAACGTACTAACAGAGGAAGGGATCGGATATGAAACCGGCGGAGTGTGAAGACGGGGATATATATATATATATATATATATATATATATATATATATATATATATATATATATATATATATATATATATATATATATATATATATATATATATTGTAGTATTGGAGGAAGGGACCGGACATGGAACCGGCGGAGTGCGAAGACGGTGTTAAAATATTTATATGTTGAAATTACATAAGATGTGTACGCTAGATATTTATATCTTGAAATTACTGACCTTGTGTACAATTGTACACCCGAGGCTTCCATATCATGCTCATAATACAATATAAAGGTATTATTGAGAATGGGTTAATATCAATAGCATGTCACTCATGATCATCCTTAAATTCATAATACTTTATACCCTTTACATGTCACTTCTTTATATGAAATATAAATTTTGTAATTACTTCGCTCACTGAGCTTTTTATCTCACACCTTTAAGTTAATCATATTTTCATGTCAAAGCAAGGATAAGGACATGGCCTAGTTAAATTAAATGTACTACTGAAGAACGAGCCACCAAAATTTTCCTTTTGATAACTTTTGATGTTTAAAACTTTGTGATGCTACCGTTGTTTAAAAAAATATTGAACTTAGAACCATGTACAAAACCTTGTATAATTTTGTTACGCATGTGCTCATGTGTTTTGATGTATTAGTGATGTATCATATTAGCATTAGGGGTGGATACCAAGATTTTCCAAAGGTAGGTATGGCCTCAACAATCCAAAAGTATGATATATGTTTTTCCTTCAAACTTAAGTAGGCGATGTCAAGCCGAAATATTATTATCAACTGCGTGAGTGATGGTCTAGTTATAATTGATATCGGATTAATGTTGAATCAAGGGGACTGATGATGATGTAAAAATATATATGTTGTATTGGATAAGTGACATATTAAAGGGGAGATACTGCCGAAATTTTTAGCAAGTATGCAACCATATGATTACCACTCTCTTAAGAATAAGATGACAGAAGGATTAGCGTAACTAAATCTGAGACTGTTACAAAATTGGCTTGGCGTTAGACCCGTGCTATATTAGCATGGCCCAACGCGGGCTCATGAACAATTGTTGACGACGATCAATAAAAAAGAATTTTGGAGAGTTAACTCTGACACTATGTTATAATAATTGAAGAAGAAAAAACTGAATTATTGTTATTGTTGATGAGGGCAATGTCCAAATATATATAAAGATACAATTGATAAGGAAATCCTGCTCCTAATACATTTCTAATACAATAGGCATTGTATTCTAATACTAGTACTATTCTAACAACCCGAATCCGATCCGAGTTTGAATTCATATCCGACTAATATGAGTAGTGGGTTAAGATATCCGTATCCGTATCGTAAAAATAAATACGAATATAAGAATGCATATATCTGCTCCGTATTTGATCTGTATGCAGCACTAACAATCATATAAAATAATCACACTCACAATACATTAAATAGTATTTGCAAGATATTGATATGAAGCTAGAAGCCAGTGAGGTTCGACTTATTGATAAATAAGTGAGAGTGGGTTATGACCTAGATTCAAGTCCCTACGGCCTATGTATTAAAAAGGAAAAAAAAAGAAAAAAAGGGGATGTAGAACTAGAGAGAGAAAGAAAAGAGAGAAGAGAAAAAAAGAGGAAAAGATAATTTAAAGATAGAGAAGAATTTAGAGAGAGGAAGTGTGATAATCTTTATTTCATAAAACAAGTGTCCTCCACAATGAAACAAAAAAGTCTATTCATAGATAGAAATTTAAAACAAATTAGGAAACTAAGCAAAACTTGATAATCAAAAAACTCTAATTATCCAAAATTAAATAACACCAAATAAAATAATAAATAAATAACATAATAATTAATTTCTAATTATGATAGCCATAAAAAAAGACGCCAGAATCTAAAAATTTATTATCAACTATAATTTAGTTCTAACTAGAGTTTAATCATTATAAAACAAGTCAAATAATATCCAACTACTAATTGGATTTTTATTGTCAAAATTCAAAATTTGTCCAAAGGTTAAATGCGAGAAAAATTGTAATCAAAATCAATAACCTATAACTTTTAGCTAATATTGGGTTGAAGATCCTAATCCCAACTAGAATTTGTTCTCCTCAAGGGAGAAAAACCAAAAAGCAAAAAGAGTTATCTTTCTCTCAAAACCTTTTATCATCACAAGCATGAAAAATTGGATTTTTTTTTTGCTTCACACATAAATGAGAGTTTTTCTCTAAAATTATATCAAAGCAATCTAAGAGAATAGAGACACAAATTTTCTCGATACTTAAATAAAGATAGAAAAAGAAGTACTTTATGAAAGAAGAAACACTGATTTCTTAAATCCTGTCACGCCCCGCTCCCAAATACGGAGTACGGGTACGTGACGATGGCCAACAGATACTCACAAAGAGAAAAATCTCTTCCATGAATACCTTACGCTGTCGAAAATGAGCCAAATGCTCGCACACATATACAAAAGACAACTAGAAGTTTCATTTTCACATAAAAAATGTACATCTATAATAGTCTTTATCTGGATACAAGATTTGAAATATAACAAAGTAGAAATAAAAGAAAATATAATTTTGACATCAGAACATCATAACAAGACAAATTGTCAAAATACATAAGACAACAAACGTCAGACTCATGCCTGGTAGTCTTCTTGGATTTCTTCGAACGGTGGCTTGTCAGTCTCCTTAAGCTCTGATGCTGAAAAATAAAGGTCCATCAGAAATGGACCAGCAAGTGCACACAACGAGAAGAGGAAACAATAATATGAAAATGTGAAAGTAAAAGGGCAATATAAGTAAAACACTAGAATGAATGGATAATAAATCTGATGGTAATATAAACTGACATGTAAGATACCAGTGAGAGTAACAGAACACTAGATCATGTGAAATAAGATGATGTATGTATACTATGACATGTATATAATGAGCATGAAGCATCCTGAACGACTAATATCATATATCATAATCACCAGGTCACAAGAACACAAGGTCACAAGTTAAGAACGATATGACAAGTCTAAGAACATCATGTAGTCAAGATTATTCATGTCACAAATGATAATTCTGAATCTAGTATGTTTTACTATCCTAACTAATGCAGCCATCCTGTGCCCCATCCCACATGACAACTACATATCAAATAAGTGATACGTTAGTGGATCCTAATAGCAGGGAGAAACAGTTCACTTTACTCAGGTATCATGTAACAAGTAATAACAGGAGCGCGCATAAATAACAAGATCACGTGTGGCATCTAAACCCACAAGGGTCGTCCTTCCAAGCACACATCTCTAAATTTTTTCTGCTACAGTCTCCTCCAGTAACCCCGACTTGATTAATTTTATTAATCAATATAAGTGCAAGATATTGTGTGACAAAAAGTGGGCGTCAAATTGGACCATTCTATGATATCTCTAATGTAATATAAGTAAATTCATGACTTACTTGAAGCCATGACTTACTTTGGGCTCATCTCATGCAATCCAAATTTTTTAATCAAAGATGTTAGTTCTCTTATCCTTAAAGATTCACCTATATTTCTTTTGATGGAGTGAATATTTTCTGCTCTCTTGGTGGATTTCTTTGTGTTTTCATTTCTCTAATTATTTCCTGGTAATTTGGAGAAGAAATTTTTTTTTGTATATAATTCATAAAGGGTCACATCAATATATATAGAAGTGGAGAATAAAATAAAAAAAGTATACATGTCTATATACATGTCTTGATACGATGTAGCAAATGTATCACATGTTTGTTAACATCCCCTCAAACTCACAGTGGATCAAACACCGAGAGTTTGGAAATACGTTCGTTGATCATCTCTCGTCGACGACGAGAATGGTGAAGTCATCGCTAGTCGATCGTCTCTCGTCGACGGCGAGAATGGTTGTAGGATCTATAAACAATGGCAACACAAACACTAAAACAAAGATGAATTGCATTTAAATAAAATATTTGTAAGAAAAGAAAAATGCACAGAATAAATCTCAGAAAAAATACAACGTAAATACGAGAGATTTTATCCTGCTTCGGTTCTTGTGACCTACGTCCAGTCTTCAAGCAACCCGTTTGAGATTTTCCTTATAATAATTTTGATATACTCCAAAATCAACTACTTGTACACCACTTGATAAAATAACCTTTGCTAAATTTGTACAACTCTTCTCTACATCAAGAAGACAACAACTCTTTGTACACCTCTTTTTTACACCAAGAAGATACTCTTGTACAACTCTTCTCTTTGAATGATTACAATATATCTTATAAGCCTTGAAACTTATATGTGATCGTGAACAAGGTCTCTTATAGGTGCATTCTCAGAATTCTTCACACAAGAATAGAATTGTGTGAAGAAATGAAAGTGAAAACTAGTTTTCTGAAAAACAGAATTTTCAACAGAGTTTTGAACAGAAAACTAATAATTTGAATTGATGTAATCATCCTAGGACAACATCCCTATTTATAGGTGAAATCTATAGTCAGTTGGGGAAGTTATCAACTCAAATTTAAAAATCAGAACGTTATATAAAACACTAAAAAATTAATAACTGAATAACAGTTAAAAACTGTAGTTAGTCGACTAGGGTAGGGTGTAGTTGACTAGTATAAGAAATTTTGACTGGGTTAGTCGACTAGCCAAGATATCAAGTCGATATATGAAGACTGACACAAAATGATAAATCTCTGGAAACTAAACTTAGTCGACTAGTAGAGAGAATAAGTCGACTAATATTGGTTACAGTCAATAAATAGAGAATTGATATATTTCTGTGAAGAGACTTAGTCGACTATATAACAAAGTAAGTCAATTACAGGATATGTTAGTCGACTATAGAAAGGATATAAGTCGACTATCTAACTATTTTGTGTGTGTGATCAATGCTTTTAACAATCTATTAAAAATACACAAAATTAGTAAATATCCTTGAATAATCTTGAACAATCAGAACTTAGCATTAGCTTTTGAGATAGAGCTCCAATGCATCTGCATCACAAATGTTATCATCAAAATCTAAGTTCCTAACAATGATGAAGTCATCGTTCGTCCGATCGTTTCTCGTCGACGACGGAAATGGTGAAGTCATCGCTCGTCGATTGTCTCTCGTTGATGACGAGAATGTTGAAGTCATCGCTCGTCAATCGTCTCTCCTCGACGGCGAGAATATTGAATTTATCGCTCGTCGATCGTCTCTCGTCGACGATGAGAATGTTGAAGTCATCGCTCGTCGATCCTATCTCCTCGACGGCGAGAATATTGAAGTCATCGCTCGTCGATCCTATCTCCTCGACGGCGAGAATATTGAAGTCATCGCTAGTCGATCGTCTCTCCTCGACGGCGGGAACGGTGAGGTCGTCGTTGGAGAGATCTCGGAGGAGGAAACCTTCGCGCTGGAGGGTGATGACTGAAGGCGACTGTGGAGGCAAGGGTCGAGGACAATGCTTGAGTAAGATGCCGTCAAGATCGACAATAACAGAAGATGAAGAAATGACTGACGCTTGGCACAACTACATGAGCATGGCCCATCAAAGGCTCATTACTAGCGTAACACGACGATCAGCAGAGAAATGGCTTTGATACCATGATAATTTGGAAAAGAAAAAATTTCATTATATAATTCATAAAAGGTTACATCAATATATATATATCACATGTATTACATGTCTGTTAACATTATTCTCTCTTTAAAAAGAATATATTTGAGAATGTGAAACTTAAATAACTGTACGCATCAACTCTACCCATTTCTTTAGAAGAATCGTGTTGAGCCATGCCATGAGTTGGATTTCTTGCTGAATAAATCAGAAAACCCAACATTTAATTCTTTTAACCATTCTTTTCGGGAGTAATTAAAACACACTCTCAGTTCTAGTCAATCTTTCAATGCCTGTCTTTTGTTAAGGTATTATTATTTACTCTTTGTAAATTTTATCTCACAAATTTATTAGTTTGAACTGCTTAGTTTTACTGTCTTCATATTTCAATATATAGGTGCAACACAAAGGCAGAATATGCCTAACATCTGATAATGCTCAACTTTTTCATGTGACGCGTTCCCACTGTTTGAACGGCTCAGTTTGAGCCGGTTGAGCTGAGGCGGGGAGGCCGGTCGAGCTGAGCTTAGATAATTACGAACTAAGCTAGCTGAGATGACTCGAAGTGGGCCGACATGATGAGATGAGCTGAGCTGAGCTGAGGTGGATGAGAATAATCACCACCTGAGATGAGCTGAGCTGAGATGTGGTGACTTAGGTGAAAGCGCTAAAGAAGAGGTCTAGAATGGGACCAAGGTGGAGGCCCGGGTGTGACCGAGGTGTCAGGCCGAGGTTCCGAGATGGGCAACGTGAAGGCCCATAACGAGGTGGGGGTGGGGGTGGAGGTTTAGAACTAGGTTTGGAGGCCTAACAAAAGGCTGAAGTAGAGGCCTAGAATGAGGCCGAGATGAAGGCCCAGAATGAAGATTTCTTGCTTGAAATCAGCTTGCACTACATAACTATGGCCGGAGGAAGTTGAGGTGGCTAGCTCATGACCTAAAACCCTCTGATGCTTCATTTAGCAACCATAACACTCTCCCCAAAAAAAAAAAAGAAAAAGAAGAAGAAGAAGAAGAGTAGTTTAAGAGATTATAATACCTAATACAGGCAGCTCAAAGACATTTACGTCTAAAGGGCATTTTGGAGACCAGGTGAAATTGACCTAGAAGCTTTGTAGCGAATTACAACCATTAAGGGGAAAATACAACAATCTCTACAATCAAGATTATCAAAAGAAACAGAAAAATGTCGTTGCATTTCAGAATTCTATTGGAGAATATAATTTGTCTAATGTACAGAAGAGAAGAAGGGAAAGATACTGCTCAAAGAACACAAGCATCAGCATTTGAAAAATCTATACAATCCTGGTTTATACATTTCATGCTACTATTGTTGCAAATGGGTTAGTAAGAATCTGCTTACAGACTTGAAATTAAACTGAAAAATATTGAGTTTAAACAAAAAATTGTTGGGGCCACAGAACTTGACAACAAGTTCGTTCTTAATGAATTGGTTGTTTCTTCCTGCTCAAGTCCTTGCAAATGTTGTTGGTGACAGTGAACAAAGCTGAAAGAACAAGTGAAAGATGGTAATAACTAAAAGATTGATTTCTATCAGAGAAAATTGAGAACAAAATTACAACAAAAAAAAGTGAAGCTTAAATACAATGTTTTTGGCCCACAAGAAAACATTGGTCTTAATTAATTTAAGTGGATTGATCAGTTCAATATCCTGACAGGATTATAGCTGCACAACACTTATCTGACAGCTCTTGGCTGTCACCCTAATTATGCCAAGTATCAGCTCCTAGTTGTATCCAAGTGGAAAGTGTAATGGTAGGTGAAATTAATTAGGTCAAAAGTACATCATTACTTCAACATGTCATCTTATGTGGGACCATAAACTTATATAGTTTATGTGCACAACAAGCTAAGTACACTTATACCCTTTGCATCTCAATTGTATATAATAGAATCAAGGTGCTTTTATGTTAATTAATACTTGGTTCATTGTTTAATCAGAAAGTGACTTATCAATTGTTCTCACCTGGGTGTTTGCTTCTATTGGTGGAGGGCATGAGAGGGCATGCTAGCATGCTGAAAGGTTGGTTTTTTTTAATCTATTTCTTGCTTAGTTCCACTTGCATCCTGAACAATTTTTTTTAAATAATTCTTTTTGTTTCTAATTTTCAATTCCCGGGTTCTTCTGATGTAGTATTTTTTTTTGTTTTTTTTTTACACTGGGGATTCAATTATCCTGTCCTTGGGAACCATAACTGTAACCAGACGATCGACTGTGGAGTGGAATCTGACGTAACTCGAAGTTTGTCGTTTTTCATAAACAAAAAAAGTTGGTCAAATTAGAAATATTTTTTTTTATTAACAGTATTCAAGGGATCAGACTAATTCATATACACCACATGCAAGTCCTCTCCACATGTGATGGATTAAGTCCAGGACATTACCCCGAGGGGTGATATGTCCACCTCATCATGAGTTAATTACAGGATATTATTGTCCAATGGGGAGAAATGTTCTCATCATGGGTTTCAAAATGATCCCCAGTGAGGAGCAAACCCATTGGCTTTGCCGTGCGGCGACGGCGACGTCATTGATTCTCCATTTTTTTTTTATTAAATAAATTAAGCTCGGCTCATTTGAATTAACACTTCTTAGACAATAAGTTCTGGTTTTTTATTATGTATTTTTTTTTTTTTTTTTTTTTTTGGTAGTCAGGATTGTTTTTGTGTGCTGGCTGGTTCGATAGGTCCCCGTTTGTCTGATGGATGGTGCAGGCCCACTTGATTGGTCCATATGAAAGGCCCAAATATCTCTGGGTCCACCATAAGTGGGATCCAGCCCGCAAGCTTCATGCAGCATGAACGACAACCCCAGAGAGCAAAGAAAGGGACCACAGGTCTGCAGGGCTGCCTCAGCGGCGTGACAGAGGCCGGGTAGGCCGACCAATCAGCACATCTTTAGCCTGACGTCTAACCCACCTGATAAAGCTAATCCACTTGATAAAGGATACACTAATTACGTTGGCAGGGCGGACGCTAAGAGCCTGCTTGTATCCTGATTAAAAATCGAGAAAATTAAGCTTGTGTCATGTCAAGTAGAAATTCAAAGAATGTGTAAAGAACAGGCTCTACAGACAGTGACAATTTCAACTCATTTTCACTTCTCAACTTAAAATTTCTGGGGACGCGTAAGAATTTTGTGACCCCTACTATCATTATTGTGTTTTTTTTTTATGGGCAAACAAACTCTCTTGTCGGATTTGAGTACCGTGACTGACGGAGTCAGGCTTTTCTTAATTCAAAAATGACAAACAAACAGGGCTTACTCGTGGTGAACTCCAGTACGAAAGGCTCATCCGAACTCTCTTAAATGCCCTTTGAGTCTGCTTATGAATACCTCATGAGGTACGTCCCAAGAACCCTAGTATCGGATACTACGCCGACTTAAGCATCAGAGAGTTTAGATCAGGAGCCATCCCGACCTCCCCTGACGTTTTGGTTGTCTTCGTTTTGCAGGCCGGAAAAGCGACGGCACAACCCATTCTACTGAAGACCAGCCCAATAATCCGTCACAAAAAATCCACAGCCAGAATCTTTTGAAACAGTCACCCATAGACTCTCACCACTGAGTTGGTCTTCATTTGATTCTCACGTTTTTTAAATAGAAAACTTCACTGAATTTTCTTCTCTCTATTAAGTAATAATTGACCACTGCGGAAGAAATTCCATGCCATTAAGTCTCCATGTGACGATTGAAAAAGAATGAATATCCATAATAAAAAAAAATTAAAAACAATTAAAAAAAAGAAAAAGATTATAGACGGAAAATTGGACGTTTATGAAGCTACGCTTAGAATAAAAACTATTTTTTTACAAATTATTGGCTCCTAATGGGAGTTGTTGTCATGTGCCTGCGAGAATTATTGAGAACTAATGGTTGAAAAATGAATAGTGTTCTCGTAGTAGATACAATGATGTAATGATTATTAACTCATCATTGCACGAAAAATAATATATATGCATGAAACGGACCAAAGGAGAATTCGAGGAGCTAAAGTTAATTATATATCCTAATTATCCAAGTTGATAATTGCCCACTAAGCCCAACCTAATAGGGGTACCATGCATTGAACAATAACTTCTAGTTTGACCAATCTTAACCAAGTTGATCACCTAGAGATTATTAAGACTAATCCAATCCCAAATCGAGCTTTCCCTTAACTTGATCCAATCCATACTCACTCGCAAACGCGTAATGTTTTTTCAGTATAGACGTAAATATAATAAGAATTTCAGTGTGCACGCATATAATATAACAAGAAAAAAAATAAAAATTAATGTTGCACCCGTCATCAAGACTTGAGCTCGTGACTTTCAATAATTTAAATTATAAGTTACCACTTGAGGTGGAGCTCAAAATGATTTTTATGTTAATAAAAATAATTTAAAGAGAAAAATTATTCCATACCCCCACTGATCGCCGTAATTTCTCAGGTCATCCTTACGTATTGCATAATATATATAGTTTTGCCTCAGCTAAAACTGTGTAGACTCTCACGGAGAATAAAATAAATAACAAATGTGAAAAGTAAAAAATGTTAATGTTAATATTATTTGAAATGCAAGATGAGAATATAGTTTTCCTCGCTCTTTTCGTGTCACAAGTTTTGTGCCTTAAATTACGTCTTTGTTAATGCCTAATGTTCACGCGTACAAACTCCTCAAATGAGGGAAGCGTGAGCATTGCAAGATTGCCTTGTGTATAGCTAGATTACATCACTCGAAGAGCAATCAAATTACAATTTTACTTTCTATTATTAAGAGTTTTTTTTTACAAAACAAAGTATTATAGACAATAAGGAAAATATTATGCAAAAGAGAAATATTAAAATTAAGGCCTTAGAAAATGAGAAAGCCCAAGCCCAATGATGTCACCCAGATTCATGCCCCGCAAACCGATCAATTTTTAGCCGCACGATCCAAATAAAAATTGGCTTCGGTTCTACCACAAAATCTCAACCGTTCGAGAGAGAGGAGAGAGAAAGCAACAAGGAGGGGGCGATAATTACGAACGCGCGGGCGATACACGGTTTCCTCGTTTCTCTAGAGAGAGCGACAGAGGTGTGAGTTTCTCACACTCAATTCTATTAAATATCGGTTCTTTTCAGGGAAGGAGCCAGAGGGTCGGTGAGATTTTTATCCCTCTGGTGCATTTCCTGTGGATCGCAAATGGGGTCAGTATAATTTTCGATTCTCATCCAGAACCGTAGAGAAAGATTTGATCTTTTTTCTTTTTGATTTTATGAACTGTGGAGTTTTATAGGGTATAGCCCGCTGGGATCAGATGGGTATTGATCAGTTTTGCTGAATTTTGGTTTATATTGATAAAGTTGGAATCTTGCATATTTCTATTGGGCATGACAAATTTTATCTATGATCTGAGGTTCTTGTTTGGTATTTAAAAGCAATTGCATGTTGCTCTACTTAGTCTACTAGTTATTGGATATTTTTTTTGTGAAATCAACTCTAATTTTTGTCATTTCTATTTTTACTGAGCATTCTGCTTGATGTTCTTATCTCTACTTTGCTCAAGTTGTACATATTACTGGAATTTTTATGTGTGATTTAAGGAGGTCTGCAATCACTTTTAGAGTCAATGGGGACATGAAAAACTTTTTTCTGAATTCGGAGATATTAAAGAAAAATCTGACAGTAAAGATCATGAAATAGAAATGGGTAGGAGAATATCAGGCCACAATGAACATCACAATGTCCAAAAGAAAAAATTAACTGGTAGAGGTATTGCCATGAGAGTTAAAGCTTCAGTGAGAATGCGAATGAGGGGTTATCATGTGTGAATGTGCTATCCTTGACCCTAGTATAATCCCTAACCTTTTAGTTGTTGGGTTATATATACTCAATATCGTTTCTACATCTTCACAGACTTTTTCTATTAAAATTGGATGCCACAACTTTTTGCATATCTGCTAACTATATTTTAGGTATTTTTTTTGTTTTATCAAATATTGCAGATATCATCAGATCATCTTTTACTGCCATCTAATGGGGCTTTTTTCAAGTTAAAGAAACAAAAGACACAGGAAATGTAATCTGGAACAAGTGAGAGTATGCCTTTTTCATTAGCAGTTTTATGCAAGCCTGTGAGCCATGAATTTTGAGTTTGTTGCAGTTGATTGTTTTCTGCTTATTGCTGCCTGCCCATCTTCAATTTTGTTATTACAACTTTTTAGATCTATTTCTTGTTATTTGTGACCTGTGATTTTTTGCTTTGAAGTTGCCTCACGCACCCTTCCTTCTTCTCAATGTCACACTCATCCCTCTAATAGATTTTCTGATGCTATACGCTAGAAGATCCCAAATCTTATCAATGAACCATTTAGGTCTACCTTATCATGTGATGTTAACTTATTCTAACTCAAAATTGTGTTCAGTTGACTGTAAACTTGTGTCAGACCACACCCATTCACTGTTTGGCCTTCACATCGTGGTTCTAATAAAAAAAAAAAGGCATCTTCCTGATGTGAGCTGTGCATATTGTACAGAACAACAGTGAATAATCCCTAGTTTGAAGACATTACAACTGAATCAACTGTAAGTGGATGTCTGCATGTTGCTAATGCTATGTACAGAATCAACACTCAACAGTATTGTATACTAATAACAATCAAGAGTAGAGCTATTTACAAGGTTTTTTAAACTTCTATTTAGAAACTAGAAAAGCTGAAAGTTTTAATCCCACTAACCCAAGTGAAGAATTTTTGGAGTAAAAATTCTGTGGTCTCAGGCTTATTATTACCATAAGATTAGATTTGAAAACCACAGAACTTGCCGTTGATAGTAAAGAGGTGGGATGTGTTATGAAATGTCCCAGTGCCGTTGATGGTAAAGGGGGTGGGGATGTGTTATTGAAGGTCCTAGGTTGAAGACTGGGGTAGGGCCTTTGTTAGAGAAGGAAGGAAAGAAAGAAGAGAGACAAACCCACGAAACTTGAAAAATGAGAATAAAAGGTTTTAAACTTGTCAAAGAGGGTAATGGGATGAAGGAATAATGGTTACAGAATTGAATTGCATATTTCCCATTTTCTCTTTCTCTAATCTTACTGTTTATTTCTGGAGATGTACCCATCTTTTTCAGTTCTTTTCTCCTTGAACTTTTCAGTGCTGTGATGTGCATATTACCACCATGAAATTTTGATTCATTATATTCTGCGATCGATTGCTTTATTAGCTGTATTCATCAAGGAATATGAGATTTTAGAAAGGTCAATAAAAACAAGTAGGAGCAAACTTTAAAAACATTACTCTCATTATGGTTTAAAATCTCGGTATCAATATGAGTATCAGCCAATAGTTCTTAGCATCAAATATCGTTAGCATTGGCTATCAATGTCTTGCCTGATATTATGGGGGGTTAATATCATACTGGGTACCTCAAAACCCGTTAAGATATTACCGGTATATATCAAAATCAACCAATATTTGAAACCATGGCTTCTGTTATAGATTTCACTTTCAGTAAAATACTTTTTGTTATTCCCATTGTAAACAGAGTGCAAGATGTCTGTTTTGCTTACTTGTGATACAGTTTATATGGGAAAGAGTTCTACGGGCTAAATATTAAGATGTTGGAACTACATATTAGGCTGCTGGAACTATAAGCTTTACATATTGCTTAGGATGTTAGGCAATAAGACAACTACATATTAGGCTACTGGGACTACAGACTTTAGATATTTCTTAGGGTGTTAGGAAATAAGACATGCTTTATGGACTCAATATGTAATTTTTTATTTTGTCAGATTAACATCCTTATACCTTATCAAGGAGATATAAGATGCGTCAGGATCATTAGGATTCTGAATACAGGATGATTTAATAATTTGGATTTGCATGTACCCAAGCAAACAACTTGAGGACGCCTTGGACACAGTCACACACTGATTGAAGATCATGTGGAATTGACTATCATCTTTGGTAAACTGCTGCAGGCCAATGACCTACTGTGTATGGCTGGAAAGCCTAAGTTATGGTATGCAGATGGCTTCTCTGAGCTTCTCTAGATTTTTTATTCAGTATTGGTGATAGGACTTTAGTCCTGTTACTCCTGTTCCATTCAAAGAAAATTTATAATGCTTCTGTTAGGTATTTATGTTTGTCTAGTCAAACTTTCACGTAAGGGTAATGATAAGTTTTTGCCTTTCTGGCGATCGATGATATTCCCCATTCATGATGTAATTGTATTAATTTTCTTATTTTATAGAAGCGGAATTTATGAGTCAGTGGTGGCAAAAGGGTCTGACCTGACCCAATTATGTCTGATCAAAACTTGGCCAATTTGATAAATGGTAATGGGTCAGGATTCCTGGTCGAAACCCAACCCAATTATTTTCAGGTTACTAGAACCAGGCCCGGGTAACCAGATTATTCAATATGTAACTCGTCAACCAGATGACTGCTAGTTACCCCTCCTTTTTGTCAGTTGTGGTGTTCAACTAGCTTCTTCAAGGAGAAGGCTCATTCGATTAGATCCTTTCTATTAAGAGCTGTTGAATTTTGCTTTCTCAATCTGTCCAATGCTGAAGGGTATCAAATCATACTGTTGAAATCTAGATTGGATCACATCAGTTCTTGTAAGGGAGGAAAGAAAGGAGAAGAAGCATTGTCAAGCTAGAGAAGATACAAGAGACCCCTTAGTATTCACAAGAGCTGTAAAGTCACTCTCCCTTATATTTGTTCAAGAATTTCAGAAAACCCTTTTCCCTTCTTTATAGCATGAGTGTCATGTCTGTGTGGTGCACGTATCAACACCAACACTTGCATGGCACTCTCCCGACACATATCAGATACTCTAGATTAGAGTCGGATTTTGGAAACTTGTGCGTTTGAGCTGTGTCGGTTTTAAGTGAAATCTAAAGATCACAAATTTGGACAACTCGAAACCATATTTCTCTTAACAAATATGCAACAGGCCTTTTTTCACATGTGTGAATAGTATGTTAATAGAACAAAGTACCTCATTACCCAAGTGAGACATTGATTAGACTTTTTTCATATTTTTTTTTGATTTTGTTACTCTACAGAGTCATATTGTTGAGATTTTATTTTGTATTTCGTTTTACTTTTACTATAACTCATCTTAATCACTATGGTTTTTGATTTGTAAAATATATAGATACACACATAGAGTCATTTCACCGTGTCCCTGTATCCTACATTTTAAGTATTTTCCTTTTTGCCAAGTCAGTATCGTGTCGTATATGTTTTACACTCATTAATAGAAGTGTGCATCGTTCAGCTGAGGAGGACACTCATTAATATTTGTTTCTAATGTGTGATTTCTTGAATATGATCTCATCAATTCTTGTGTATCTGGAGCTTTTACTTAAATTAGCTGGCATGTGGGGACTAAGCTTGCAACAATAGATCCAAGGCCCAAACACATAAATGAAAACAAATAATATGACTTCAACTCTTCTATCATTTTGGTGGGAGCTTTCAAAGAGATTAACGATCTTTCAACGACATTGTTTCTGTATGGAGGGTTTTGTTATTGATTTTATATTTTTTACTTGAATGGTAATAATGAATTGATGATAATGATATGTGATAAGCTATTCACAATTTCCACAAAGAGAATGCTATCTTGTTTACGTATGACAGTTGAGAATTTTGTTATGTCATCCTTCTGCGGCAGCTGACTTCTCCTTCTGTACTCCTTTGCAGGGGTGTTTAATAATTACATCATCTTTGTCGTATGGACTTGCTTTTCCATTTAATAATGTTGTATTGCTTATCTACATTACATCTTTATATGTGATGACAACAACTTATTTTTATCATTATATTGTATGTGATGATCATAACTTTTTGATGATCGCACCACTATTAATATATAGCTGGAACACCACATGAAAATTCATTTCTCCAACATACTTTTCTAATAATATGTAAGGAAACTAGAAGAATGTTCTTTCTTGTCACGGATTCATTGAGCTTATCTTGTAGTTGATATGAATTATCAAATTGAACATGTGCATGAAAAACAGCTGAAGAAATCTTAATGGTTTCTAGATTAAGTTAGAATTTCTATATTTTGTATTGAAACTCAATCGTATGCCTACAGAAACAAGTAGGGAAGTTATCTAGTCATTTTCAGTCTGTGCAGTCAAATTGTTACCTGGAAGACAAATGTAACTTTACTTTTTTGTGTTCTGTAATTGACCTGATTTTTGGTTTCTCTTTCTAGGTAATTAATAAATTCAGAAGCTCTTCGGTGTTCTTTTATCTTTAGATATTTTTCCATGAGTAATTTCTTACTTATGGGCTTGTTGAAGGTATATTTTCCTTTTCGAGTTTGATGTATCTGTTTTAGTTATAGAGCCTTCTTGGTTATCTGTTCACCACTCTGAAAGATGGTGAAGCATACTGTTTCTAATATTCTTACCGTAGCCTCTGACATTGAAGCGTACTGGTTTTGTGCAGTTCTGGATTTCTGAAGTAGAAAAGCATTGGCTCCTATTTTATTTCTTTCAGCTCCAGCAGTCGTGAATTTTTTACGATTGGAGTGTACTCTTTTTGAATGTTGAGACCCTGCTCTAATCATCCTCTAATCATCACAAGGGTGTTTTGATCTGTTGTCATATAACAAAGGAAAAGGTTGATTTTGCTTTGTATGGATGTTGTAGATTTGGCTGGTTTGCTGGATTTAGGCATAAAGAATCAGTGTGCTTTGAGGCATTTAGGCTTAAAGAATCAGTGTGCTATAGGTTATAGGAAGTAGCCTCTTAGAAATCAGAGAATATTTATAATAGATAATGGGCATGAAAGAAGAAGATAAACAGTCTGATGGTGGTGGAACTAATGGTGAGGATGTGTGCTCTGCTGTTGATAGTCAGAAATTAAATACCTTACACACACCAAATTCTAGTACAGATAAGGACGCCGACCTCTTGCTTTGCCGTGTCTGTCACTGTGCAGAATCCGACAGAAGGGGAGATGCAGCCTTAAGCTTCTTGGACATTCTCCCCCCATCACATGAAATTTCGGATATCAGCGGGGATGGTGAATCAACTGATAAAGTTCCTGAAAACGATGTTGAGAAAGATGTCATCCATGCTAATGATAATAGAGAGCCTGGATTTGTTGAGTTCATAAGCCCTGAAGGAGAAGTTTTTGTTTGCAGTACTGATATAGAATCGGGCTCATATTATCAACAAGACACACTGATTGCTCTTGGATGTTCTTGTAAAAATGAGCTTGCACTTGCTCATTATGCTTGTGCATTGAAGTGGTTTATTAGCCATGGATCTACCATATGTGAAATCTGTGGAAGTGTTACTAAAAATGTAAGGGCTGCAGATTTTAAAAAAGTTATGGCTTCTTTAAAGGAATATGAGGCGTTAAAGGAAAGGACCGCAACAGGGGAACTTACTCAGGTATGTGTGGGAACAAATTCAGGTGTAGACCCTGATGCTTTAGCTGCTGTTCGAAGGCAAAGACTTAGTGAGGTATCATTGTGGTTCAACCCTCACAATAATTCCATTACAGTTTCACAGGAAACTGTAGATCAATCATCAAATGTCCTCCCCGAAAATGTTGTTACAGTGGAGAATCCTACAGCTAAATGGGCTGTTGAAGGTACTGGAATTCTAGTTGCAACTGGCCTGCTTACTGTTACACTTGCTTGGTTAATCGCTCCTCATGTTGGAAAGGTATGCTTCAAGCTGGTGCTGGTTTGAATTTCAAAAGCTTGATATAAAAGGCTGATACAGTATTTCAGTTTCAAATTCAGATCATACCATATTATCCGTGTATGGTCTTTTTATGCTATTTTCTGTCTTCACTATTATGGATTACTCGTATAAAAAATGCAGTCTTCACATGGATTACTATTATATAAACATGCACATTAGCTTATAGAAAGATATACGTACCTTAAGCGTGAATACTTTTCTCTCCATGTATATTTGTGAGCCATTTGGGTTACTTCAGAAGCATTCATGATGTGAATGCTTCCAGAGTGAGGTGTATGATAGACCATTCAAAACGAAAATGTACACGTCTAAATGTCAACTAATGAATGCAAACTTCCCAAAATAAAATATCAAATGTTTTCAACATGCTTCAACCATGCATCAAATGCATATAGAGTCAATGCTTGATGCATGAAAGGAACATCTTCATATAATCGGTTTCTTGTTTTTTAGGTAAGTTACATTTGCAGATCATACCAACAGTCTGGTTTTCGATTTGTGTGTGGCATGCCTGAATGCGTGTGAAGTTTGTGCAAGAGATAACTGATGATATTTATCATTTTTTTCTTGTGGCCTTTGGAGTCCATTTTTCAGTTGATAATGGAATATGTTGGGTTCTTAATAGCTAAATTTCATTGATCTATCCACCCAATCTCATCTCGACAAATAGCGAATACTAAGGACATCTACATTTTTTGTTGGTTGATGTGCCTTAATAACTAAATTTACAAGGTTTTAAATTTTTTAGCTTATCTCATGAGATAGACTATAGAGTTATTTATGCACATTTACGACTTAGTGCCAACTCTTACCGCAAGCCTATAGAAGTTTGGAATGGCTGCTGGGCTTTATTGTAAGTTAGTCTCACCACTGCAATTAAAAATATTGTTGAAGCACTAGTGGTCTTTATTGTAAGTTCTGTGTTAATCGCTTGATGAGATCATCTTTTGGAAAATATGAAATTTGCAATCCATAAGCCTTGGCTCATAAATTATGTGTATCACTTAGTAATATCATCTTGACAAATATTTGTACTTTTGGAACAACCACAGAACAATCTCAATTAGTTGGGTTCAGGTAAGAGTCAGTAGATATAGCAAAAGATCTTATATTTAAAAGGAATATCTGCTAGAAAATAGTTTTTTTTCCAGATTTTTCTTGTAGTTCTGACTGAGACTATTGAATGGCTTGCATGCCTCCCCGCCACCAACCAAAAAAAAAAGAAAGAAAGAAGAAGATCTAAAGTAGTATTGGAATATGGTGATTCTTGTATGTTTTAGTAATGTATTTTGTGATGACTAATTTTACTTGTGCAGAGAACTGCAAGAAGTGGTCTTCATATTCTTCTTGGTGGTGTATGTGCTTTGACAATTGTGATCTTCCTTCGATTTGTAAGTATCTTGGTCCTTTTGCTGTGTCACTTGTAATCTTTTCAACTTTTTTTCTATGTATTTGTTCATGAAAAATTTGACTTATGGTATATGCTATCATTAGAATCCATGCATGACGCATCCAGTTTGCGACTGTTACTCTTCTAGCTGAAAATATTCAAACTATTAATAATGCATAATTTCTTTCACACAAAAAAGAATCTTCTTTATAAGGTACATATTCACACTTTGATTACTTGGTGGATCTAACTCAAATGTGCAGACATGTTGTCATCAATAGCTCAGAACTTATAGATTTATGTCACATAACTGTTTTTGCTAGACTGAAAAAAAAAAAGGAAAAATCTTGCCCACCATGTCCCCTTCTTAACTGAAGGAACCCCTCTGCTTGGACCACTGTATCAGAACAATAGCTTGGGCACATTAAGTTTTGCAGTTTGCTCGTTTGTTTTAGTTCAATAACATCTACAGCTTGTTTCTTAAATTTGCAAT
Organism: Agave tequilana; assembly: GCA_038442645.1. Lineage (NCBI taxonomy): Eukaryota > Viridiplantae > Streptophyta > Magnoliopsida > Asparagales > Asparagaceae > Agave > Agave tequilana. Next base: position 84,158 of record JAVJIF010014397.1, on the reverse strand, counting down.
AAATTTGCAATAAATCCATAATTGAAATTTAATGTTTTTGTGTTTAAGTGTTTTATGCTACCTGGATCATTAAAATAAAAGAAGGGATTTACGTGCCTTTTCTTGTAAGCAATCGTATGCATATATTGTCTAGCAATTTTCTGGTGAAAAATAAGGGCTAATTAACTAAGATGTTCTGATCGAGGGTACCTACTGGTATTGCACTTAGATTGCTGCTTGTGCGAAATAGTGGGCTAGATTAAAATTTGAAATGCATTGAAAAAAGAAAAAAATATTTATAATAAACTATATACATACTTTATACTAGTACTATATGCACACTTCAATAACGTCTAACTTATTTTGTTATTTAAATAAATGATAGTTATAAAATATCAATGTTAGACATTCAAGTGCACTTGGAAACCTAGTCCGAGTAGAGCATTGATAATAAAAGCTAGCAGAGCTGACTAGTAATGTCATCAATCAATAATCTGATAGTATTACATGAATAACAGAACAGGTCATGCAGTATAAAGTATTTGTTCTAAAAAAGTTATATGTTGGATAAGAAGTTTTGAGGTGTTGATGAAAAATTTACTGGATATATGAATTACGTATGGGTGAATTGATGGATGAAGAATAATTGGAGAACCCTTGGAAACTATGAAATACTTTGGGCAAAAATTTTCTAAGGTTATGCATATCTTTGTTTATAGAATGTGACCTGATGAAAAAGCTCTGAAAAGACTGCAGGTTTCCTTTAAACTGAAAACTTAGGGAGTTTCATCGTCTAATTCTCTCCAACTTAATTCTTTATTGATTAAGTTTAATTTGCTTTTCATGACACATCGATGAATATATATTCTTCCTTTGACTTGTTTCTGTTTGTTTTCTTCATTGTTTCGTTTCTGGTGACTATTTTCCTCTTTAGCTTTCAATATATATTCTTTCTTTGAATTTTCTTTTGTCCCCAACGTCAGGTGATTTTATCTAGAATCAAGTATGGGCCTGCACGGTACTGGGCAATCTTGTTTGTATTCTGGTTTCTTGTTTTCGGAATCTGGGCTTCCCGGACCACGGCCACCAGTAAAATAGATTAGAGAGAGATCCTCCTATCCTCTGCAGTTCCCATCTACGTATCTCTGTTTGAACGTGCTACTAGCCTGTATGCAATAAAACAATGGCCGTGTCAGCCCAAAAAGGTTTCTGTGTTCTAAGGTAGGTGGTGGCCGAGGTCTTTTATCCACTGTTACGATTTCTTTAATTCATGAACTTACACTCCGTAGCAGCAGTTGTGTAGATGAATGTAATACACTTCGGCGCCTGGCAATTATTGTAGCGTGCAGTAGCAAGAAATATGTTATTATAATGAGGATGCGAGTTGACAATGTTTGGCATTTTGGTTTATACTGAGGCTCAGAGGAAATATAATTCCCTTGTATATGTTTAGCTTTTGTTGATCATCCTGTCAGACACATGGATGTTCTTTTTTTAATTTCTTGCATATTGTTGTTTCGGTGCAACGGCCAGAGTACTACTATATGTGAACGGTTGAATCACCAGCAGTTATTTCAGAGCTTACAGTTATTTCAGAGCTTGTCCGTTTTCAGAGCTGCATCTAACTAGAATCAGCAACAGGCGTGATTGGACTCAAAATCACATGTGATGGTACAGGACTTGATTTCTTGTGATCAAGAGGCATGCGTGCGTTACATGTTTGATGTGCAAGCAATTCAATTCTGGGAACTTGAAGTATGTGTGATATGTGAGAAAGTAGAGGTTCTCTTGACCTGACAGAGCTACATGATGTCGAAAATTGAGTATTTTCTTCTTGCATTTCTCTGGTTATGCAGTTATCTGTGTATTGTATGGTTGAAGGTCTTTTGTGCCTGCCCATGAGCATTTACATACTTGATATTGACTTATTCAGTTATAATTATCTTCTTGCATGTTCACTAGGTTTCTTTTATGCCAAAAATTGAAGTCCCCGTTTCATTTATTATCGGTAGAGGGTTTCTTGCTTTGTTCTCCTAATGTGAAGTTTAGTAGTTCATGGCGTATGTTATTTGTATGTTTTATAAGTGGTACAAAATGGTGAAATATTTTAGGGTTATGCCTATATTTTCAAATTTAAGTTGAGTAGGCAGGCGAAATCTTCTTTAGATCACAATTTGTTTGGTATGAAAGCCTGATGGATAGAGTCGTATGTACGTTGTCGATCAGTTTCTTATACTTCGGACTATGTCGGTGGAAACTGTTTCGAAAACTGACTGAAGGTGAACTTTTGCTTTGATGGAAGAACAGGAAAACATTTTTCCCTTGCAGTTTACAATTGCTCTTGCAAAATGTTTTGTTTCAGGCAATGTTGTGTAGTTTCAAATTTTTTTTTTTTTGTTTGATTGGGAATGAAATTGAAACTTTGGATGGTTTTGTTTTTATTAGAGAATGGAATGAGGTGGTTTGAAAACGAGCACCCCCATGTTTTCTTTTCCTTGCAAACAAAGACGTTACATTGTTGGAAAAAATGCCTCTCTTGAAAAAAATGAAGATAAGAGAAGATGATGTTATCGTCATCTTGTAAACCTGTTGGAAAACTCGTGGGCTGGCCTGCTAGTAATACTCCGCTTTGTAAAAAGGGAGGTTTTAAGTTTAATCTTTGCGGCTGTCAAATGAAAGATTTAATTTGGATAATTAGTGAGGGAAGTTTATAGGTCGGAGGTGACCATCATCTTGTTTCCAGAGGGGAAAAAAAAAAATAGTGATAATGCTTTTTCTCGTCTAGAAACCCAAGGAAGAGCTTTTTGGAGAAATTAGGGTTAGAAAAGAAAGAGAACCAGTGTGTAAGAATTTACAAATGAAAAGAAAAGGGGAGAAAGATTTTAAGATTAAAAAAGTGAGGGTATCACTTCACTGACTTGCGGCACGCTTTTAGGAAGAAGTTAAATTATCAAATACCCCTTATGAAAAGCAACTCTTTCGGTAACATTCCTTATTGTTATTATTATTTTTTTCCCTTTTTTTTGCCGCTCTTTATAGGTTTTAGGTTATTCTATATAAATTACTTTTCCCCCTATTTCCTTACCTCTTTTTGAAAGATCTAGTTTCTCCTTTTCAGCCTGCGATAAACTTTTTTCTAAAAATATAAAATCTTTTCAGATCAATTTTTTCTCCAAAATATTTAATGTCGACGTCTGAGCAGTCTACTGGCGATCTAAATATGGAAGATATTGCATCTGGCTCTACTTTCTCTTAGAATATTGAAAATCTTGAAGGGTTGACATCTTTGCATGCCGATCAACAGGTTTTAATTGTTTAATTTTTTTTAAAAACAATTTCTTAAATATTGAATTTTTCTCTTTAAGTTTATGAGGTACTGCGACCTATAACAAATGATTTAAAGTTTCAGAAATGCGACGTTTTAATATTCGGTCGCAATCTTATTTGAAAATAATCTCCGGCTGTGAAATCTTTTTTTTTGGTCGCAGTCTTTTGTAAGGAGTAATATAGCTTTCTTCACATACGGGTAACTGCGACTTAAGTCGCAGTCTTTGGTAAGGAGTAATATAGATTTCTTCACATACGGATAACTGCGACTTAAGTCGCAGTCTTTAGTAAGGAGTAATATAGATTTCTTCACATACGGATAACTGCGACTTAGGTCGCAGTCTTCAATAAAGGAGTATTATAAATTTCATTTCGTATGTGAAATCTTATTTTATTTACTGCGACTTAGGTCGCAGTCTTTAATAAGAAGTAATATAGATTTCTTCTCATACGGATAACTGCGATATTGGTCGCAGTATTTGATAAGAAGTAATATAGTTTTCATCTCTTATGCGACCTTGGTCGCATTTATATAACTTATATTTTATAATACAGTGATATCTAAAAAATATTTATATTCATTTAATTCGTGTAATTGTTTTTTGTAGGATATGAATGCACATGGAGAAACGTCTGGAAGCTCAGATAAGTTTATAGGGAAACAGTTCCTGTCGGATATGGAAGCATACAATTTCTACAATTGTTTTGCAAGGAATAGAGGTTTTAGCGTGAGAAGAAAAGGTACAGATAAGTCACGGAAGCCTCCTTATGAGATTATTTGCAGAAAATTTTGCTGCAACAAGGAAGGTCTGAAGAAGTTGTGTGACAAAAGACAAGAGGGGCTTACAGTGCATCGTCGAGTTAACACTAGAGTAGCTTGTCCTGCTGAGATGCATATCCGTCTTCGTTTTTTTTGGACAAAAGACATTGGGTTATCACAAAATTTGTTGATACTCATTCACATGAATTGTCAAGCCCGGATAAGGTACATCACCATTACTCTCACCAGAATCATCGTTCAAAAATTAGCAGAAGCATTATGAGCAATCTGGTTGATGTTGGAATGCGGCCTTCAAATAATTCCCGCGTTGTTAATGCAATGAGCCAGGGAGAAGGCTGTGAAGAAGTGAGCCCTCAACAAGTTATTGATTTCACTCGTCAACGTAGAAATAACTGCGGTCATGAGTTTATTGCTATTATCAAATATTTTCAAGAGAAAGCCGAGACCGATCCAGAATTCTTCTTTTCAAGTGAAGTCGATAACGCGGGCACACTTAGAAGCATTTTTTGGGCTGATGGAAGAGCTATTTCCTCGTATCTGAGGTTCTGTGATGTGATCGTTTTTGACACAACATACAGGACTAATCACTTGAGCTTGCCATTTGCTCCATTCACTGGAGTAAATCATCACCGGCAGTCAATTTTGTTCGGCTGTGCATTGCTTGCTGATGAGCAGAGGGATACTTTTGTTTGGTTATTCCAAAAATGGCTCAAGTGCATGCATGGAGTTGAACTGAAGCTGATTATTACTGATCAGGATGCGCAGATTGGTGACGCCATCAAGATAGTTTTCCCAACTTCTCGGCACCGTTACTGTTTCTGGCATGTGCGGAAACATATTGCGAGCAACAAATCCCAATGGCAAACAAGTATGGAGAAGACATGGTCTCCGATTTTCATGTTTGGTACACCTCCCGTGATATAAGCACTTGTGAGGAACGATGGCGTCTGATGAATGAAAAATATCAGTTAGAAGAAGAAGATGACAGTTGGTTGATGAAGATGTACAGGCTTCGTGGACATTGGGTTAATGCATATCTCAAGGATGTTTTCTGTGCTGGAATGACAACCAGTCAGAGGTCCGAGAGTATTAATTCCTTTTTTGATGGTTTTGTTAACGCAAACACGAAACTAGTGGAATTTGTTCACCAATATGATAAAGCTGTTGCTGCCCGTCGTACATCTGAATCTCTTCAAGATTTTCGGGGTTGAATTCTGTGCCCAATTGTACATGAATCCATATGAGATACAGGTTTCGAAGTTGTATACACTGAAGATTTTTCAGTTGTCCAAAAGGAATGGGCAGTTGTAATGACACTGTTTTCAGAAGAGGTGGAACATGACAAACCTGGATCAACATATTTGGTTGGTAATTTTTCAGAATCAAAAGACAGTTGGGAAAGGTCAGTTATGATAAGTGTGAGGAACTTCATGTTTCTTGTAGTTGCTCGTTATTTAAAACAGAGGGTATCCTATGTAGACATATTCTGTGTATTTTGTGGCGCAATCACGTTACACATATACCGAAATCATATATACTTCAGAGATGGAGGTTGGATGCTCGTTACAAAAATATTGCAATTGAAAATGGCATGAAGCCTTTTCCCAGTCAGGGCACTCCACGGACGGCTAGATTGTGGACAATTCGTTCAAAATTTAATGCAATTCTTGAGATGGTCGCTGAATCTGATGAAAATCTTTCAAAGTTGGAGGCAGTTTTGGAAAGTTTTGCCCAAGTACCACTAGAGAATACAGAGCCATGTCAGGAAATGATCATTCATCACATTCTAAAACTGCGGTTGGTTCCAGTGGATCCGTTGTCGTATTGCGAGATGGTGAAGAATTGAATATACGTGATCCAATTGGTCCTGTACCAACCAAGGGGAGGCCTAGAGCTGCATCCAGGCTTAAGTCTGGTTTTGAAGATTCTATACATCAGAAGGAAGTTAAGCATCGAAGATGTGGTAACTGCCAAGAGCTGGGCCATTACAGGACTGATTGTCCGTTACTAGTATTACATTAAACCTGTTAATCATTTTTTTATACCGATTAATCTTTAAAATTCTTACTATTTATTTTTTTTATTGGCAGAAGAAGTAGGTTTGGGTTGCCTCCATCTCGAAGGAACAAAGACTTCAAATTTTATAAAGTGCGACCATGGTCGCACAGTGTATAGAGATTAAGTCGCAGTCCGCCATTGCGTGTCATTATAATCAAATTTATTATCATTCTTTAATTTCTACTGTATTATTTGTATGTAGTTGTACTTTAAAGTTTTACTGCTACAAAATTCTACTTTATAGTTTAATTTTTTGTATATAATGTAGTCAGAGACTTTGGTCGCAGCGTACATTTAAACTGCTACGTTAGTCAGAGACTTTGGTCGCAGTGTACATGGTTAATTGCGACCAAGGTCGCAGTGTTGTTATTGATAAAGATGGCCAGCAATTGCAATCTAGTGTCGCATTACATGTACTACGACTAAGGTCGCAGTACGTTAGGTAGGTGTTTCCTTTATATTAACATGCATGGTGACCAAAGGTCGTAGTGTTGTTTTTGATTAAGACTCCCACCAGCAACTGCGACCAAGGTCGCAGTTTTGTTGTTTTATTAAGACTGCTGCCAGCAACTACGACCAAAGTCGCAACCTTCATTTTAAAATTTACTTTTCGGGTGAAATAATTTAATTATTAACTGCGACCTTGGTCACAGTATATTCGTTTAGCGTAAAATAGTTAAAATGAAGATTTGTAACAATTGTACAACATTTTCTACCTAATCCCTTGGACCACGTGAATATCTCCCAAATTTATTTTCTACCTTTTCTCAAAAAATTGTATACTTCCTAGGTGACTATTCAGTTATCCAAAACAGTTTAAAAGATAATACACTATAACTTTAAATTACTTTGAACTGCAAAACAGTTCATTATTGCGACCATAGTCGCATTGGGAACTGATAAATGATTAAGTAACTGCGACCATTAACGCTATCTCGATTAAAGTATTGCCGTATAAGGAAACGCTGTATCTCAAACAGGTCATTACTGCGACTTTGGTCGCAATACAATTACTGAACGCATGTTGTTTCTAACATCAGTACGCAATAGTAAATTCCAAGTTGTAAAAAATATAGAATGGAAATAATCAATGGAATTTATAATAAATAAATGTATAGAAATGTTTATAAATTCAATCAATACAACAAAAAAATTATGCAATGAATTGCAATTGCAATTATTTTTACATTTATAAAATAAAAAATTGTGCTATATCAATAAATTGTCAACTGTTAGTCATTAAATACTGTCCTTCATATAATTTCTGTTTCTTCATCCCAACTCTTCTCTCTATCTGCAAGTATCATGTATGCAAGCTCACTTTTTAGTCTCTGTACATCAGCATCCGTAACGTCATCAACAGCTGATGGACTACCAGACGCTATACTTTCCATGTACTTGCATACATATACAGCGCAATCAACACTGAAAATTTCACAGAGTAATCATTAAATGAAATTAGATTTTATTACTGAAAAAAGGTAGAAAATATGAAAGGTAAGGAGATGTCAAAAATTTATATACATGTTTGCTTGTTGGGGGCATCTTGTGTATTTTATATTTATTTTTCTCATTAATTTATTGAAATCAATCTGGAAAATCTGTATTAATCTTTTGTTCTGCAATGTCAATAGAAACAAAAATTAGTATTAATAAAATTAAATGCCAGTTTCCAGTAATCGAAATATTAAATTTCAACTCACCATTGTTCTTGCATCTTTTGGTAAAGCTGTAATATACTACTTTTTTTGTCAGCTGGAACCAAAGAGTTGTAAAAAATCCACTCTTGTGTATCGGCATCAAATACCAACAAGGTCCAGTGAAATCCGGGTTCGACGGCACTATGTTTGTGATTGATCGGGAAGAACATGTACTGCACATCAGCTGTCCAGTTTTTCAACAGTTTCTGCTTGATGAAATGATCTTCCAAATCTTCACTTTTATTTACAACACCATGCTGTGGACAAGAAAAAAAAATAAATTACAAAATGAATTTAAAATATAAGAAAAAATTAATTAAAATAAGAAGTCATTAAGTCAAGACAAGACACTGCGATCAAGGTCGCAGCGTTTCTTATTAACATATTTTAAACTGCGACCTTAGTCGCAGTACATGAGTTAGTCGCAATACATCTTAATTATAAACTGCGACCTTAGTCGCATTACATGAGATAGTACGAAATTAGTCGCAGCTGCGACCATAGTCGCAGTTCATGCCTACACAGAGAGAACATGAGTTGGTCACAATACATTTTAATTATAAACTGCGACCTAAGTCGCAGTACATGCCTACACAGATAGAGAACATGAGTTAAGTCGCAATACATTTAAATTATAAACTGCGACTTTAGTCGCAGTACATTAGTTAGTAGCAGTACATTTTAATTATAAACTGCGATCTTAGTCGCAGTACATGCCTACACAGAGATAGAGAATATAAGTAATCTGTTTCACATTTTATATTACAGTAAACCGTAAAGGAGAAAATAGATTTTTACCCAAGCTTCACTGCGGAAGAATATGCTTTTTAATTCTTTTCCCTTCTCTAGATGCTGCATGTAGAAATGAATTATATTTGCATCTAAGTCTCTATCGAATATCAGGTCCTCAAAGTCATTCCTTGTAATAATGATTCCGTTGTCGGTATCCTGATACGCAGTAGAACTGCAAGATATTCAAAACAAAGTTAGTAATTTAATTGTTCTTATATAAAGTTATAACAGATTTTTTTGATATGAATTAACTTACTCAGAGAAGGACTTGTCGAAAAAATTCTTTATAAGAGCTTGTTGATGGGGCTGCAGAATTCTATATGCTCTGGTTTCGGTCAATTCTCTCGATTTTGGCTCAGTAGAGGAGATCTCTTTGTCGCCGAAACCAGCGGCAGAACTCACAGCCGCAGGCTGTGGAAGAGGATGTTCATTTTTTTCTTCTTCTGTTTTGGATAAACGAAGTCGGAGTCATCGCGATCTCTTTCAGCGCGCTTGTGTTCTTTGACTCCCCTTTCTATCGTTCCTTTAGAGTATTCCAAAACAGCTTCTTTTGAGCATTGCTTCTGAGGCGGAGTATGTTCTTGAATTTCTCCTTCAGAAGCTCTATCTCTTTAGATTTCTTGAATCATTTGAGTTATATTCAGAGAAAAACTTGGCATATCTTCTCCAGGAATATTTAAAATAGATTCAGAACCCATGATTTTATCCTCTTCCAGTTTTTCTTCTTCTCCTCTTCAGCCTGCTTCTCCATCTGTTACTTCATTCTTTTGTGCTCCTTTTTCCTCTTCACCCTTCCTTTAATTTCCTCTTTCGCCACTTTCCTCTTTTCCTCCCTCTTCTTCTTTAACTCCTCCAAAACCTTCCTCCTCTTCTCATTCTCTTCCTCTTCCCTCCTCCTCCTCTCCTGCCCTCCTCTTCCCTCCTCCTCTCCTCCTTTTCCTGCTCCTCCTTTCCCTCCTCTTCTTCTCCTTCTCCTCTTCTTCCCTCATTCTCCTTTCATTCTCTTCCTCTTCCTTCTTCTATTCTCCTTCTCCTTCTCCTCCACTTCTCTCATCCTCTTCTCCTTTTCCTTCTCTTCTTCCCTCTTCTTCTCCTTCTCCTTCTTCGCAGCAGCGGCTGCTCTCAGCAGCTCTTCTTCTTTTAATTTCTTCTGCTGCCTTTTTGTTTTTTCTTCTCTCTTTTTTCTCTCCTTTTAATTTTAATTCAGCCTTGAGTCTGTTATCAGTCTCCATATTTTCAATTTTTTTTCAAGCTGAGAAACATATTCTCTCAAGTACTGATTTTGAGACCTCAATTGTTTATTTCTTCTTCTTGAACATCCGATGGAGGTGGCAAATAACCTCAAAAACTGGTTCTTGCTCACTCGTTTCAGCCAGTTCTGGCTCCTTTTCCGCCGGGATGTAAGCTTCATTATATGTATGGCCTCCTTCATCTCCTTCTTCTTCTTCTCCTTCTTCACTTCATCTTCATCTTCTGCTTCTTCTTCTTCCTCCTCCTCTTCCCCTTCAACAGGAAGGCCAACCATATTTTTTTTCAGCAATAGAGATGTTGGCCATTCGATTCAAAATCTGAAAATAAACAGAAAAAAGGTAAGTTAAAAATAAAACAATAAAATAATGATACTGCGACCATGGTCGCAGTTTATTTATGAAGTATTTTTGAAAAGAATGCGACCATGGTCGCAGTATGTTTGTCATGCCCAAATTATCTGCCAAGCCATGCAACTCAACACTGCGACCATGGTCGCATTCCATGTAAAAGGTATTTTCAGGAGAATGCGACCATGGTCGCACATTGTTTGTCAGGCACAAAACGAACTGCCACTATGGTCTCATTTTATTTGTACTGAACATAAAAGAAGTCTAACTTACAATATTGCTGTCAATCTCACTTAGATCAACTTCAAGTAGAGATCTACTAATATTTTGGAGGTCCCATCTTAAAACGCGTGGGGTTATGTCCTCCAAACCAGATCTCGGCTCAAAAATAGGAGCCCTCTCACATAGCCAATACTATAAAAAAGGAAAATTAAATTAGTTACACAGATATTCACATTTTTTTGGGTAAATTTTATACAATGTTGGCCAAATTTGAGATTTGTACTTACAATTATTTGCACGGAGCATCCTTGCAGCTCGTACGTGGTTTTCCTGAAGATGTCCATTGACTCAATCAGGAATTGCCAAACAGCTTTTGCCCAGCATATTGTCCTCATCAGCTGCATATTGGCAATCCGTTCCACAATATATCACGGCACCGTGCATTTACTGCCAGAAAAGAAAAGAGTGGCCGACATGTATAGGATGATTAATGTGGTAAAGTCTTGAGCTGCAAGTCTTTGCATGTCTCTTATAATTTCATGTAAAGTCATTTGCTGCTCAAGCTGTTCATCCTTTGTCACATCTACTTCACTCCTCCTCCTCTTCTTGACCAGAAGATCATCCAAAGTATCTTCAATGGATACTTTAGTGATCTTCTTTATATTGGGAAAATAATGTTTTATCACCCCTCTATCTTTCATCGTACATGTTTTTTATTCATCAAAATCTGCCCCAATGATAGGTAGACTAAATGTGAGGGCAACATCCTCAACTGTTAACTCAATCTGTTTGCCCAATTCTAATGTCCTTGTATCCCTATCATACTGGTCTAAAATACGCAGTACAACAACGTTTGATTTTAGACCCTTTTCAGCTCCAAATTCTTCATTGTAGAACGCCATGAAGATTGGGCCAAATGGGGTATTGTTCATCGCCTCTACGAAATCTGCCTGAATGTACTTTTTAAATTCCTTCATGAACTCGCACATAGGTTTCAGGCTTGATCTTAGAGGACGAACCTTTATCTGTTGTTTACCTACATAGTAAGAAAAATTAAACAGTTCAGACCAATGATCATTTAAAAATTATAAGGGGGTAAAAGGCATAATTATTTTTTTACTAAACTGCGACTTTGGTCGCAGTCATACAATGCAAACACAAACAACTTGCACCCGGACGACACTGCGACCAGTGTCGCATAAGACTATAGTGCAATCATACACTGCGACCAATGTTTTTAAAAAGCATATTTTTTTTTTTATAAACTGCGACCACGGTCGTAGTCATACATTGCAAACATAAATTGTACCAGGGACGACACTGCGACCAAGGTCGCATAAGACTACAGTGCAATCAGAAACAACTGCGACCCGGTTCGACACTGCGACTAAGGTCGCAAAAGACTACTTTGCAATCAAAAACAGCTGCGACCCAAGTATGATAAAACAAATGACGTTAAATACACTGCGACCTTGGTCGCAAGAGACGACAACTCATATCTAAACAATTGCGACCTCATGTCGTCAGTATGTAAGAAAAAAAGTAAGTTTCATATACTGCGACCAAAGTCGCATTCCGCTACTAGGAAAGGTCCAAAAAAATATCCAAAGTCGCAATAATCTGAAACTATTATTTTTTCAACTGCGACCGAGGTCGCATGCAGTGTATGCACATCACTTTTTCGAAAATACTGCGACATAGTAAAAGTAGAAGGAAATAAAAAAATTTGAAAAAAAATAGGACCTTTATCGTCGTGTTACAAAATTTATAAATTTAAAATTTATTCGTCATCTAAAGTTTCAAAATCTCTTTCTCAATTGCGACCATGGTTCCAAGATTTAAAAAAAAAAATTGCGACCTCTGAAATAAATCTGGAAAAAATTTAAAACTATTAAAATACACAAACGCTAAAATTTTTTGAAAATATCATTTTTTATAGTACCTTTTTCGACGGATGATTTCTTAGGCGCCATCGGTTGCAATATATTTTTTAAAAAGCGGATCAAATTTTGAAAGAAAATAACTAATTAGATCAGAATCGCCGGTTGAAATTTTAGAGCTGTAAATTTTTTTTAAAGCCAACTTTTTTACATAAGGTAGAAAGTTGTGAGGGAGGGTATTCTCGGAAAATACAAAGTTGACGTGACTGACAGTAAATTAGGCAGGATTTTTCAGGATTTTGTCCGCCAAAATTCATGACAGATATGGGGCGGTGATGTTGCCACGTCCGCCGGCTGAGAGAACTCTCTCAGCCTGCCGGCTGAGGTACAGTAACCCCTATATATATATATATATATATATATATATATATATATATATAATATATAATATATATATATATTATATATATATATATATATATATATATATATATATAATATATATATATATATATATATATATATATATATATATATATATATATATATATATATATATATATATATATATTATATATATATATATATATATATATATGGGGTTACTGTACCTCAGACGGCAGGCTGAGAGAGTTTCTCAGCCGGCGGGACGTGGCTGAATATATGCCACATATCGGCCGCAGAGTGTAGCGCCAAAAAAATCAAAAAAGATCCCGCCTAAACAATCGTGAAACAAATTGACAAAAATACCCCTTTTTAATTCTAAACTGGAATAAAGTCATTAACAAACAAAATTTTAGTTGAATATATCTACAATTATAAAATTCATAATTTTACTACATCGAAAAATATAATTAAAAAAAATTTTGGATCAACATAATGTAAAATAAGCAGAAGCATTGAAAATTTAAAAAACATGCCATGGTCGCAGACTTAATACAATATATCTTTCAATTTTATATGACAACTGCGACACAGTCGCAGTCACTAGTCGCAGTCATAGTATAACAAAATTTTTTTATATAACATCTGCGACCCTAGTCGCATTCTATCGTACAGCAATGCGACCTCCTTCAGTACTGCGACCAAAGTCGCAATCTTCTTTCGCATGCCTTATGTATTAAATGAAAGTAATTAATATTCTCTCTACTTGATACAACAACAGTCTAGAAAAAAGAGATGCAATAATGTTAATATCAATAAAGGAAAGATGTGCACCATACATAATCTAAAGATATAGGCAAACAATTCTATAAAAAGTTAATTTGTACTCAAGTATTAAACCTCTGGCAAAAAAACTCTTCGGATTCTCCAGCAATAAATCTTCAATTAAATATTTAATTTTTTTTACCACTTCCTACCATACTCAACCCTCACCTGTAACAATTATTATTACTATTCATGTTCTTTCACAATATTGACCTTTATATAATGCTTGTAACTAATATATTATCTCATACCTGAAAATTATATTTTTGCTCTTCCTTTTCAATTTGATTTCAAAAACTTTCAAAAAACAATTCATTCTTGAATCATGTCTTCACATCTTCTTCCCCTGAACACTTGGATTTCAACTTCAATCGTTCCCCCACCGGTCCTTTTTCTTCAGGATATTCTAGTGAATCTGATACCAGTCTGGACTTCACTCCTTTTGACTATCTCACTACATCAAATAATGTATTAACTGATCCTCCTATTCATGAGGATAATGAAGATTTCATGTGGGTTAGTGAGGAAGACATTATTCCTCTGCCACTTGACGGAGACATGCTTGATGAAAGCATGTCCTCTGATGCTGTAGGCTCGCTTTCTCGCAACGGGTCAGACGAAGAGCTTGATAGAGACGATCCATTCTGGGAGTTTATCGGTGAAAAAAAAACCTCAAAAACAGGAAGATGATGAGGAAATAAGTGATGAACAGGAAGAGCAGAAGAATGAAGACAACGAATCTGCTTATGATGGTGATAATGACGAGGATTAGGATTTCCTGATCTTCTGATATTCAACCTTATTTTGTCTTCTTTTAAAAGCTTTTAATTCTGTTTTTTGTAAGGTCTCTTTCTCACTATATTAACTTATAAGCTCTTTTAATTACATATCAAACTGCGACTGCTGTTCTTAGACACTGCGACCATAGTCGCAGTGCTACTACGCAAGCAATAAATAAAAATAATTCATACTTATAAGCAAAACATATAAAAACATACGTAAACTGCGACTATAGAATCAGTACTTATTCACCGTTATTACATTTAACTTAGCAAAAAAAAAATCATCAAGAAATATGCAGTCGAGGGTACTGCGACCATAGTCGCAGTCCATGATCGCATACTATATGTAAAAACCAATTTAATAGTTCATAGGAGGATTAGAAAACAGTCAGAAATGAAGGATGGATCAGACAACAGTCAGAAATGAAGAACAAAAAATATAAAATAATACGTAAACTACGATATACTATCACTCTCGTTAATACTGCGACCATAGTCGCGGTAGTGCGACCATAGTCGCAGTCCATGATCGCATACCATATGTAAAAACCAATTAATAGTTCATAGGAGGATCAGACCACAGTCAGAAATGAAGGATGGATCAGACAACAGTCAGAAATGAAGAACAGCAGTCAGAAATGAAGAACAAAAATATAAAAAAAATACGTAAACTGCGATTATACTATCAATCTCTTTAATACTGTGACAATAGTCGCGGTAGTGCAACCATAGTCGCAGTCCATGATCGCATACTATATGTAAAAACTAATTTAATAGTTCATAGGAGGATCAGACAACAGTCAGAAATGAAGAACAAAAAAATATAGAATAATACGTAAACTGCGATTATACTATCGCTCTCGTTAAGTACTGCGACCATAGTCGCAGTCCTTGATCGCATTATACATTACATGCGAAAAAAGTAAACTGCGACTATATTAAAAATCATTAAATATCAAATCAGATAAAAAAATTAAAGAAGCATTTAAATAAGTTTTGTGATTTAATAAAAAAAATGTTGGCAGTTTGGCTGCAGTTATAAAAGATAATTGTCACAAAAATTGAATAACGTCATAAAATATAAAAATATAATAAACTATAATATCCACTGTCTTTTACCGACAGAGTAGCTTTTCATAAGGGGTATCTAGTAATTAACTTCTTCCTATAAGCGGGCCGCAAGTTAGTGGCGTGGCAAATCTTGAGCCACGTCACCGCAGGCTGACAGAGTTCTCTCAGCTGCAGGCTGATATACATTTCTCTCTCTCTCTCTCTCTCTCTCTCTCTCTCTCTATATATATATATATATATATATATATATATATATATATATATATATATATATATAGAGAGAGAGAGAGAGAGAGAGGGAGGGAGAGAGAGATGTATATCAGCCGACGGCTGAGAGACCCTCTCAGCCTGCGGTGTCGTGTCACATTATTAGCCACACTAGAAAGGACGGCCCGCTTACGAAATAGTTGAAATTACTAAATAGCCCTGCTGTAAAAGACAGTAGATTTGTATATTTTATTATAATTTTATATTTTCTTACGTTACTCAATTTTGTCACAATTATCTTTTATAACTGCGGCCAAACTGCAAAATTTTTTTTATCAAATCACGAAACTAATTTGAATCCTTCTTTATTATTTTTTTTGTTATCTGATTTAAAATTTAATGATTTTTTTTAACGTAGTCGCAGTTTTACTTTTTTTTCGCATGTAATGTATAAATTATTATTTTTTTTACATATTGAATTCGAACAAGGACTGCGACTATGATCGCAGTGCTTAACAAGAGCAAGTCGTGGTACTGCGAATATGGTCGCAGTACTCACGACAGCATTTTTTTTGGGTTAGTTTTTTTTGCTAAGTTATATGTAATAACTTGTCTAAGGACTGATACTATAGTCACAGTTATGTATGATTTTATATGTTTGATCTTCACTGTAACTTATTGCATGCGAAGTAGGACTGCGACTATGGTCGTAGTGTTTAAGAACAACAGTGGCAATCGTAGGACTGCGACTATGGTCGCATGTTTTAAGGAGAACAGTGGCAATTTTCTAATTTGCGATATACAGTGAAATATAGTGATTTTGAGAGGATTGCGATGATGTTCGCAGTATTATCTGTTCATATAATTTATTTTTGGACTGCGACCATGGGAGCTGTTTATAACTTTATTGAATGCAAAACTATCAAACTGTTTATGACTGGACAGCGACCGTGGTCGCAGTTTCATATGTAATTATAATATGAGTACTGCGACCATTATTTCAGATAAGATGCAGAATTAATACCTATACGGTATACTTTGTATGTATTTTAAAAATGTGAAAGATTATTTTGCAGATAGAAGTAAATTTTATTTATAACATAATATGGTGAAAAAGAGACCTTTTATTTATAACATAATATGGTGAGAAAGAGACCTTACAAAAAAGAGCATTAAAAGCTTTTAAGAGAAGACAAAATAACGTTGAATATCAGAAGATCAGGAAATCCTAATCCTCGTTATCATTAACATATTTTCGTCTGTTATTTTTATGTTATAAGGAATGCGACTATGGTCATGCGTGATATAAAAAAGTTTTTGTTTATACTATGACTGCGACTAGTGTCGCAGTCGTCATTTAAAATTGAAAGTTATTTTTTATTAAGTCTGCGACCATGGTCGGTCGCAATGATTGAAAGTTTTATTATGTTATGACTGCGACTATGATCGCGGAATTTGTAAAACGGTGAGAATTCTGTTACAGAAGGCATGCTTCTGTTTATTTCACATTATATTCATCCAATTTTTCTCTATTATATTTTTGATGTAGTAGAATTACGAATTTTATAACTGTAGATATATTCAACTGAAAATTATTTAGGTAATTTTTGTTTTGTGGATGAGTTATGGCAGTTTAGAAGTTAAAATGGATTATTTTTGTCATTTTGATTCACGAATGTTTAGGCGGGATTTATGGGGTATTTTTGTCATTTTGATTCACGAATGTTTAGGTGGGATTTTTTTTGTTTTTTTTTGGCGCATACACTCTGCGGCCGATCTGTGGCATATATTCACCCACGTCACCGCGGTCTGAGAAACTCTCTCAGCCGTCGGCTGAGCTACAGTAACCCCTATATATATGTGTATATGTATATGTATGTTGTGTATATGGGGTTACTGTACCTCAGCCGACGGCTGAGAGAGTTTCTCAGCCGGCGGTGACGTGGCTGAATATATGCCACATAGTGGTCGTAGTGTAGGCGTCAAAAAGATCAAAAAAATCCCGCCTAAAAAATCGTCAATCAAATGATTAAAATACCCCTTTTTACTTCTAAACTAGTAAAACTCATCACAATAAAATTTTACCCCTTTTTTACTTCTAATTAGTAAAAACTCATCCACAACAAAATTTTACCTAAAAAATTTGTAATTTACAGAGAATTTTCTGTGGAATATGTTGGCCCAGAGGCCTTCCGCTATAGTTTTGATGATGATTAACTCATGCAGTTATAGTTTACTAATAATCCTGTGATATTTAGTTTCAGATATTTGATCAAGTTATTAGTAGGTGATTAGCTTCAACAAAGGTGTTTTGGAGCTTTCACATGGTGATTAAGGAGCTCGAGCGTCAAAGTTCACATCTAGCACTCGATTTGAGTCAACCTCGGTGAATCGCGTTTGGATCGAGTCGGCTTGGAGACAAGAAGACATCAATTTGTTTAGTTAAGATTTTTTTAGATCCATTGTAAAGATTAGATAGTGTGATATGCTCAAGTTCACAACACGCACGTTTCATGTTTTGATTTGGTTTCGGTTTAACGATCTTGGTTTTCATGAATAGATAGAATCAAAATAAGTTTTCATGGTTTAATGTATATTAGATTTGATCTGTATACATTATACTTCATATACTTAGAAAAACTTATTTGATACACTATTCATGTGTTTGGAGTTTTGTATTTAGACAAAACCTATTTTTAGATTTAATGTCAAAAACATAGATATAATACCTTTCATGTATATTGGATTCTATCCATATACTATATGCTTCAAAGTTGTTATCATGTTTTTGTATTTACATGTGTTTTGAAAAAATCGGATTTCTATTCAAAATTCAAGTTTGAAAAATACAGAATTTGATTTAAGGTAAAATTTTCAAGTCACAAAAAGGTTCAAAATATTTGTAACATGTTTGATTTTTACTCAAACATATTTGTATTTTAAAGATATAATAAGAACTGATTTTTGTGAAATTAATGTGTTTTTATGGGATTTAATTAAATATAAAATCCTAGTTTTAAGTCCTACATTAGGCTGGACTGGCTGACTGCCCGTCGACCGTAACGGTCGACCGACGTGCATAGAACGTGCACGCAACCAGGCTGTTGGGCCGGTCGACCGGAACGGTCGACCGCCAGAGAGCCTCTGCTATTTGGAAATGGCCCCGGTCGACCGGCAGAGAGCTCTACTCTTTGTATCAGCTCGATCAACCGGCGGTCGATCGGCCAGAGAGCCGTTACTCTCTGGATCGAGTCCCGGTCGACCGGCAGGCGCAACGGTCAAAAATGTAACCGTTGGCCGGTCGACCGGAAGGGCAATCTGGCCCTTTTCAGCTGCCAACGGGCAGATTTGAAATGAGGGTATAAATATCCCATTTCTTGGTTATTTTCAACAAGATTTCAAGAGCAAAATTCTCTCCTTTACAAGTGTTTTAACACTAATTTTCAAAAGAGTTTTTAAGTTTAAAGATTTGATCTTTATTTGTTTTTAAAAGGGTTAGAAAATTCAAAGAAACGGAAAGTCTTTGGGATTGTTTTTGATCTTCATTTTATATCCATTCTAGAAGTTTTCCCAAGAGTTATTATTTGAGTTTTTGATTTTCAAACTCTTTGTTTTTCTCACACTCGAGCTTATCATTCTATCCTATCTATAGGATCTTTGTTTTAGTGAGAAAATTGGTTTGTGGTTGTTATACCACCAAGTTGTAAACCTTCCATCTTTGTGATATTCCTCTAGTGAGAGGTGATTGAGTTGCTATTCCTCAAGTGTGAGGTGATTGTGGAAGTGATATTTGGCTCCTCTAGTGAGAGGTGGAGATTGTGTTGGAATCCCTCAAATGTGAGGTGATTGTGTTTGTGTGGCTTTGTGCCTATCCCTCATTTGTGAGGTTGATATTGTGTAGGCTTAGTGCCTTGCCTCTGAGTGTAGAGGTTGTATTTGTTGGAGAAAGGAATTGTGTACTCCCGGTTGTATTACCCAAATCCTCAGTGGAGGTTTCCTGTGTGGGAAGTCCTGTATGGACGAGTTAGTGGAAATCCTTCTGTGTGAAGGCGGGGACGTAGAGCTGTGTGCTCGAACCTCGAAACATATCTTGTTGTTTGCGTTTGATCCACTTTCTCTAACTCTCTCTCTTACATTGTGCATTGATTCATATTGTCATATCATATACATGCTTGTGTTGTTTGTGTGTGCCCATACTTGTGTTTAACCAAGAGAGCTTTACATAGCACCTCAACTCTTATTCAGAGGAATTCAGAGGAGTTAGTCCAGAGCCCTTCACCCGGAATTCGGTTACACTCGTTGGTTACACTAAGTGTGTTGCATTAAATTTTTAATTCCGCATTATTGATCATTAGATTAGCCTTACACCTATTCACCCCCCTCTAGGTGTATTTTCAATTGGTATCAGAGCCTACGCTCCTGATATTAGGTTTAACCACCTAGGAGTGTGATCTTGGTTGCTAATCTATCATTTGCATTTGCACACATATTGTTTGCACTCATGGATAGCACTCTCATGTTTGATATCTCTAAAGTTGATATATGAAAGGTTAGGATGAGTTGGCATTTAAAAGCCATAGGTTACAAAGTTTACCTTGCCATTACCAAGGAATCCTACCTTAGTGATAGCATGCATATAGAGGCCAATGCACTAACCCTAGAGGCACTTAAAAAATCACTTAGTAAAGAATATCTAAATATGGTTTCTCATTGTGTCTCCGCCTTTGCAGTGTGGAACATCTTGACCTCTCCAAAGCTTCAATTGCCAATCCAAATGGAGAAGGAATCTAGTGGAGAAGAGTCCGACCAACGTTGCTTTATGGTCCAAGGGAATGACTCCCTTGAGGTACATTTGGACACTCAACTAGATAGTGCTAGTTCTTCTTGTGATGAATATATTGATGCCGATGCATTGAATGAAGAACTATCTATTGTTTGTGAGAATCTCCTTAAAAAAATATAAGGCTTTGTAAAAGAAAAGTTTTGGACTTAACAAAGAAAATAAGGATTTGTGTTCAAAAATAGATTTGATTTTGCAAGAGAAAGTGGAGATTTCTAATTAAAGGGATTCACTGAAATCCAAACTTGACCTTACTTTAAAAGAAAATGAAATTTTAAAAAATAAAAATGATTGTTAAAATGTTTTGAAGAAAAATGAGTCTTTAACTTCAAAACTTGATTTATTGTGAAAGAGAATGATTTTTTGAAAAAGAAAATTTCTTCTATTTCAAAAGAGCTAGATTTATCTTCAAAGAAAAATACTACGTTACAAAATGACTTAGATTCACATGTTTGTCATGCTAGTGTAGCTTCATCATCTAGCTTATCTATTGCATGTTCCACTTCTTCTAACATTGAAAATGATATAAATTATTAAAGAATAATGTTGATTATTTGGGCTCTACTTTGAGCCATTGTGTCATGAACCATACACGTTTGGAATCTATGTTTCGAAAAAAAACAAGTTCCTTCTATGCATGCACACAAATCACGGCATACACATGCTTCCCATGTTCACACCTATAACACTTTGTATACTTATGTGTACACTTGTACACATTGTGAACGTAAGGGTCACCTTACTAAATTTTGTTATGATAAGATACATGATTCTAATTTAGCAAATAAATTTGTTTGGGTTAGGAAAGGAGCTAACTCCAATGGACCCAAAAGAGTATGGGTACTAAAGACCACTCCTATTTTAGGTGTGGGCTCTCACTTGACGTGAGAGTGATGGTGCCTTGAGGTGGATGCGTTCCGAGCTTAAAGAGGACAATTTGGATACATCACTTTCAAGGGGAGTTTGGTGGGAGGACCACCTTGGTTTGGAGACATAGAGATGTACCCTCATATTTTGGTAACAATCTCTAACTCCCATTTATGTTTACATGCTTTTCATATTGTTGATTTTTAGTATGTTTGTTTCATGATTAGTATGTTAAATGTTATGATTATTAGACTTGTGATATGCATGATTAGTATTTGAGATCACCCATGTTTAATATAGACTTATACTCTTGTGTTCTCACATTTATTTTAGCTATTGCGTATATTATAGATCTAATGCATGTTCATTTACCATAATGATCATATAAGTTTTGTTTGATTTCTATGCTTCATGTTTTGGTTACATGATTAGATGTTAGTTTTTATTAAAACTTGGATATATACTTGCACAACTAGTGAGCCACAAATAGATTATTATATGTTAGTACTTAAATGCTCATTTGTACCCATTAGATGTACTAGTATAGCCTACTTTTGATGATTCATACATTTTGACTTATATTCTCTATTTTGTGCATGTTTTTCATGTTTATGTTTAAACTTCATGTATGTCTATTTTATCTAAATTATTAGTTATACATATACATCTTTGAGCCACTTGCCTTCATGCATATACTTTCGTGGACTCGTTCATGTTTGGATATGTATGTATACTCTAGTTTGTACAAAACATACGTATACCTTGAAGGATTTCTTGTTTTGATGATTTTCATGTATTAACGAATTTCACATTGAGCTTGATTGCCTATTTCATGATGATGTGGTACACATAACTCTTATACACTCACTTTACTTAATATTTTCTTATGATTTTATTTTCATGAGTATGATATGTGCCTTATAGATTTTGAGTGTTGATGATCGAGTGACTTACATGTTTTTCATGAAATATATTTTTGCTTTATTCCTTACTTGAAAGATTTCATACTAGTTTTCAAATTTTTTATATTACTAGTTCGTATTCTTCATATGGTAGAGTTTTCAAATGTGTTATAATATTTTCAAACTTATTTTTGAAAACCCCTACCCATCAAAGGGCGGTTGTTGGGCGACCATGCCTTATATGCTCATTATTGAAAATCTATTTTAAACATATGCATGAAATGGATGGTAAGAAGTATGAGTTATACACTTGATTCTCATTATAGTTTTAATTGGTATCATTGTATCTTTTCAAGTGGTATCACTATTGACATTCATTTCGTATACTCATATATTTTTTATATATGTATGCTTAAACTTCAAATAGTATCAATTTCGATTGGTATTCAATTTTTCATACATATATATATGTGTGTTTTATTTATGCTTACTATATCTCTATATCTTTGAGCACAAATTTTGGTTATGCTAAGCTTGATTCCTTAAATGACAATTATATTTTAATTGGTTATTTTTCAATTGGTATCTTATATAAGCTTATGCATCATTTTGTTTGGTATTTCATAAAGGGGGAGAAAATTCATATTTCACCTTTCAATTGGTTTTGTTTAATTTGGTATCTTACTCCCACAAAAAATGATTAAAAAATGATATTAATTTTTTAATTTGGTATCACACGCTCCTGATGAAAATTATTTTCAATTGGTATATGTTTCATTTTCAATATTGGTATCAAAGATATTACATTGATAATATTCTCTATTTGGTATCTCTATTGCAAAATGAGTTTAGTGTTTAACCAAAAAGATTAGTTTATGTTTTTCATTTGGTATCAAAAGTATAAAATATTTTCAATTGGTACTAATTTTTATAATTGGTATCAAGATTACCTTTATGTTTATATCTTTCAATTGATATCAAATTTTTTTGGTTTCTTCAAAATATTTTGTTTATTTTCAATTGGTATCGTCCTTTGGTATCATGATGTTTCTATGTATACCTTTGCACTAAATTGATATATTTTTTTCAATTGGTATCTTAATGTTTTAATTTGTATGAATTATATACAAGGGAAACTTAACATCTTCTCTATTTATAACCTTTATATTTTGCACCCCTTTGTTGACTTTTGTTTCTGACAAAAAGGGGAGAACATTTTTTTACTTTAACCCTTTGTTGATGATTGACAAAAAGAGGAGAAGTATTTAGTATATATGCATGTTTATTTAAGTTTATATCAAAATTTATATTAACAACATTTGTTTATATTTTGTTGATATTGGTATCAAGAGCATGGATATTAATATCAAGAACATATTTTGTTGTTTTGTTTTGTTGGTATCAAGAGCTTTTATTGAAATTTTTATTGGTATTAAGAGCAATTATTTAAGAACATATTTATTTTAAAATTTGGTATCAAGAGCATGTTTATTTCATTATTTTATGCATGTTTATGCATATTCATGTTTAACATTCATTGCATATCTTTATAGTTTATTGCTATACATGAGTTAAGGGGGAGCTTCTATGAAGCTTAACTTTAATCCATGCATATATAACTCCATGAGTTTTGTCATCATCAAAAAGGGGGAGGTTGTTGGCCCAGAGGCCTTCCACTCTAGTTTTGATAATGATTAACTCATGTAGTTATAGTTTACTAATAATCTTATAATATTAGTTTCAGATATTTGATCAAGTTATTAGTAGGTAATTAGCTTCAACAAAGGTATTTGGAGCTTTCACATGGTGATTCAAGAGCTCGAGCGTCAAAGTTCACATCTAGCACTCGGTTGGAGTCAAGCTCGGTGAATCCCATTTGGATCGAGTTGGCTGGAGACAAGAAGATATCGGTTTGTTTAATTAAGTTTTTGTTTAGATCCATTGTAAAGATTAGATAGTGTGATATGCTCAAGTTCACAACACACACGTTTCATATTTTGATTTTGGTTTTCGATTTAACCGATCTTAGTTTTCATGTATAGATAGAATCAAAACAAGTTTACATGATTAATGTATATTAGATTTGATCTATATACATCTATGCTTCATATATTTAGAAAAACTTATTTTGATACACTATTCATGTTTTTGGAGTTTTGTATTTAGACAAAACCTATTTTTAAATTTAATGTCAAAAACATAGATATAATACCTTTCATGTATATTGGATTCTATCCATATACTATATGCTTCAAAGTTGTTTAAATATCATGTTTTTATATTTACATGTATTTTGAAAAAATCGGATTTTCATTTCAAAAATTCAAGTTTTGGAAAATACAGAATTTGGTTTAAGGCAAATTTTCCAAGTCACAAAAATGGTTCAAAATGTTTGTAACATGTTTTGATTTTTACTCAAACATGTTTGTATTTCAAAGATATAATAAGAACTGATTTTTGTGGAATTTACGTGTTTTTTGGGATTTAATTAAAGATAAAAATCTTAGTTTTTAACTCCTATATTAGGCTGGACTGGCTGACTGCCGGTCGACCGGACCAGTCGATCGTAGCGGTGGGCCGTCGACCGGGTCGGTCGACCGACGTGCACAGAACGTGCACGCAGCCAAGCTGTTAGGCCGGTCGACCGGAACAGTTGACCGCTAGAGAGCCTCTGCTCTCTAGAAATGGCCCCGGCCGACCGACCCGGTCGACCGGCAGAGAGCTCTGCTCTCTGTATCAGCTCGATCGACCGGGCGGTCGATCAGCCAGAGAGCGGTTGCTCTCTGAATTGAGTCCCGGTCAACAGGGCAGTCGACCGGTAGGCGCAACGGTCAAAAATGTGACCGTTAGCCGTCGACCGGCCGGTCGACCGGAAGGGCAATCTGGCCCTTTTCAGCTGCCAACGGGCAGATTTGAAATGAAGGTATAAATACCCCATTTCATGGTTGTTTTTAACAAGATTTCCAAGAGCAAAATTTCTCTCCTTTACAAGTGTTTTAACACTAATTTTCAAAAGAGTTTTTAAGTTTAAAGATTTGATCTTTATTTGTTTTTAAAAGGGTTGGAAAATTCAAAGAAAAAGAAAGTCTTTGGGATTGTTTTTGATCTTCATTTTTATATCCATTCTAGAAGTTTTTCCAAGAGCTATTCTTTGAGTTTTTGATTTCCAAACTCTTTGTTTTTCTCACACTTGAGCTTATCATTCTATCCTATCTATAGGATCTTTGTTTTAGTGAGAAAATTGGTTTGTGGTTGTTAGACCACCAAGTTGTAAACCTTCCATCTTTGTGATATCTCTCTAGTGAGAGGTGATTGAGTTGTTATCCCTCAAGTGTGAGGTGATTATGGAAGTGATATCTGGATCCTCTAGTGAGAGGTGGAGATTGTGTTGGAATCCCTTAAATGTGAGGTGATTGTTGTTTGTGTAGCTTTGTGCCTATCAATCATTTGTGAGATTGATATTGTGTAGGCTTAGTGCCTTGCCCTAAGTGTAGAAGTTGTATTTGTTGGAGAGAGGAATTGTGTACTCCCGGTTATATTACCCAAATCCTTAGTGGAGGTTCCCTGTGTGAGAAGTCCTGTGTGGACGAGTTAGTAGAAATCCTTCTACGTGAAGGCGGGGACGTAGAGCTGTATGCTCGAACCTTAAAACATATCTTGTTGTTTGCGTTTGATCTACTATCTCTAACTCTCTCTTATATTGTGCATTGATTCATATTGTCATATCATATACATGCTTGTGTTGTTTGTGTGTGCCCATACTTGTGTTTAACCAAGAGAGCTTTACATAGCACCTCAACTCTTATTCAGAGAAATTCAGAGGAGTTAGTCCAGAGCCCTTCACCGAGAATTCGGCTACACTCATTGGTTACACTAAGTGTGTTGCATTAAGTTTTTAATTCTGCATTATTGATCATTAGATTAGCCTTACACCTATTCACCCCCCTCTAGGTGTATTTTCAATATCTACAGTTATAAAATTCCTAATTCTACTACATCAAAATTATAATGAAAAAAATTTGGATCAAGATAATGTGAAATAAACGACAGCAGTGAAAAGTAAAAAACATGCTTGAAATATAAAAAACTGTTATTTTTTATATAATTTATTTATTATTTTATTTCGTGTTATTTTCAATTCATATAGGTTTAATAAAAGAAACTAAAATGAATAGAAAAATGAAATTTAATGTGGGGCAATCGTATATTGATTTTTCATTACAAATGTACAGTGTAAAAAAATAATGAAATACAATGGTTAATTATTTTGCAGATATTTTATAAATCAGATATTCTCGTAACTACGACAATATTTATTTATACACGACTGCGACCCCGCATTCCTTATTCGCATAGAAATAACAGACGAAACGTGATATAGTTCAGCACTGCGATGACAGACACTGTTTTTTTTCTTCACATGCCTTATGTAATAGAATTTTGATCGTTTTACAAAGTCTGCGATCATAGTCGCAGTCATAGTATAACAAAACTTTCGAATACTGTGACCATGGTCGCAGACTTAATATAGCTTTCAATTTTATATCACGACTGCGACACTAGTCGCAGTCATAGTATAACAAAACTTTCGATCACTGCGACCATGATGGCAGACTTAATATAATATAACTTTCAATTTTATATCACGACTGCAACTCTATTCGCATTCCTTATTCGCATAAAAATAACAGACGAAACATGCTATCGTTCAGTACTGACCACAGTCGCTGTCTTTTTTTCGCATGCCTTATGTAACAGATTTTTGATCATTTTACAAAGTAGATTAGCCCTGCGATCGTGAGAATAGTCCGCGTATATCACATCTTATAAAATACTATATTAATTACTCTGAATTAAATGAAGTATAATATTCTATCTACCGTGATACAGCAACAGTCTCAAAAAAGAGATGCACTAATATTAATCTCGATAAAGGAAAGATGTGCATCATACGTAATCTAAAGATATAGGAAAAACATTCTATAAAAAATTAATTTATAGTTCACGTAATAAACCTCTGAAAAAAAGGAACTCTTCAGATTCTCCCGCCATAACTCTTCAATTAAATATTTAATTTCCTTTTATCACTTTTTCGAATACTCAACCGTCACCTATAACA
The DNA here is from genome assembly GCA_038442645.1 of Agave tequilana. Taxonomy (NCBI): domain Eukaryota; kingdom Viridiplantae; phylum Streptophyta; class Magnoliopsida; order Asparagales; family Asparagaceae; genus Agave; species Agave tequilana. The sequence continues at coordinate 56,824 of JAVJIF010014397.1, read as the reverse complement.
ATTATTATTACTATTCATGTTCTTTCACATTATTGACCTTTTTATAGTGCTTGTAACTAATATATTATTTCATATCTAAAAACGATATTTGTGCTCTTCCTTTTTAATTTGATTTCAAAACTTCCAGAAAACAATTCATTCTTGAATTATGTCTTCCCCATCTTCTTCCCCTGAACACTCAGATTTCAACTTTAATCATTCTCCCACGGGTCCTCTTTCTTCAGAGCATTCTAGTGAATCTGATTCTAGTCTGGACTTTACTCCTTTTGACTATCTCACTACATCAAATATATTTTATCTGATCCTCCTCTTCATGAGGATGATGAAGTTTTCATGGGGCTCAGTGAGGAGGAACTTATTCCTCTGCCACTTTACAGAGACATGCTTGATGAAAGCATGTCCTCTGATGCTGGAGGCTCACTTTCTTTGAGCATATCTTTAACAGGTTCTTCTCGACACGGATCGGACGAAGATCTTGATAGAGATGATCCATTCTGGGAGTTTATCGGTGAACCATAACACCCTCTAAAAAGGGAAGAAACTGAGGAGTACTGCGAGCTGGACGACGAGGAAGACGAAGAGGAAATAAGTGATGAACAGGAAGATGAGGAGAATGAAGACGACGAATCTGCTTATGATGGTGATGACGACGAGAATTAGGATTTCCTGATCTTCTAATATTCAACATTATTTTGTCTTCTTTTAAGAGCTTTTAATGCTCTTTTTTGTAAGGTCTCTTTCTGATCATATTATGTTATAAATAAAATTTACTTCTATCTGTAAAATAATCTTTCATATTTTTAAAATACATATAAAGTATACCGTATAGTAATTATTTCTGCATCTTATCTGCGATAATGGTCGCAGTACTCAGATAATAATTACATATGAAATTGCGACCACGGTCGCTGTCTAGTCATAAATAGTTTGATCGTTTTGCATTCAATAAAGTTAAAATAACTACGATAGTCGTAGTCCAAAATTAAACTATATAAACAGATAATACTGCGAACATGATCGCAATCCTCTCAAATCAGTATATTTTACTGTATATCACAAATTAGAAAACTAAGACCGTTGTTCTTAAGCACTGCGACCATAGTCGCAATCCTTGTTCGCATGCAATATGTAAAAAAAAATTGTAGTTTATAGGCGGCTGAGACAACAGTTACAGTGAAAAGCAAATATATAAAATTATACGTAAATTGCGACTATAATATCAGTCCTTAGTCACCGTTATTACATTTACCTAGCAAAAAAATCATCCATAAAATATTGTCGTAAGCACTGCGACCATAGTCGTAGTCCTTGATCGCATAAAATATATAAAAAATAATTTAATAGTTTATAGGCGCCTGAGACAACAGTCACAGTTAAGAACAAATATATAAAACAATACGTAAACTGTGACTATAGTCAGTTCTTAGTCACCGTTATTACATTTAACCTAGCAAAAAAATATCCACGACATGCTCTCGTTAAGCATGACGATCATAGTCGTATTCCTTGTTCGCATTTAATATGTAAAAAAATAATAATTTATACATTACATGCGAAAAAAGTAACTGCGACTATATTCGAAATCAGTAAAATTCTTACAGATCATATCATAAAAATATACAAATTAAATAATTATAGACTGCGATAAAGGGCGCTTTTAAAACTATTGAGAAATTATTTTATTGACCACTACGACCTTAGACGCATTCCTAAAATATATAATATCTGCGTAAAAAAATTTAAAACTATTGAGAAATTATTTTATTGACAACTACGAGCTTAGGCGCATTCCTAAAATATATAATATATGCGTAAAAAAATTTTAATAAACAAGCATTCAAATTTGTTTCGTGATTTGATGAAGTTGGTCGCAGTTATAAAAGATAATTGTGACAATATTGACTAACGTCAGAAATATAAAAAAATAATAAACTATACAGACCACTATCTTTTACCGCAGGGGCATTTAGTAATTTCAACTGTTTCAATAGGCGGGCCGTCCTTCCTAGTGTGGCTAATAATGTGCCACGTCACCGCAGGCTGAGAGGGTCTCTCAGCCGTCGGCTGATATATATATATATATATATATATATATATATATATATATATATATATATATATATATATATATATATATATATATATATATATAAAGAGACTTGGCTATGAAAGAATTTGAGCATGAATGCTTTCTACTCAAATTCAATGCTACGATATTTAAATGCAAGGTCCACTCTATTTAAATTGATCTACATTATTTAAAGTAAGTAAAAATAAAAAATCAAGTGTTTTGCATTTTTTTGTCCATGCATCAAGTTTGCACAAAATAAATGACCGAAAGTAACATATTACTTATATTTATGACTTTAGACATACAAATTCTCGATCCAATAATTTGATCATGATCTAAATATTTAAAAATTCTCACACACACCAATTTGTTTAGGTTTCAAATATTTTACATCGTTAAACTAACCAACTCACTATTTCGGCCGTTCATTTTGCGCATACTTGGTGAATAAGAAAAAAATATTCAAAACGATCAAGTGCTGATTGCTACACAACTAGGATTCTAGTGCACACAGAACACGACAAAGTACAATTTTTGATTTTTAGTTACTTTAAAAAATGTAAATCAATTTCAACAGAGTGGATCTTGTATTTGAATGCTGTAATATTGAATTTGAGTGGGAAGGATTCATGCTCAAATCCTTCTTAAATGATCCAAATTTGTGTGTGTGTGTGTGTCTTATGTGTGCGTGTGTGTGTGTGTGTGTGCTATGTATATATGTGCATATGTTTATACATAATTATACATAACTTTTGCCTACATGCATTACTTTTGCCTATATACATCTATACCTGTATGCTTAAGTGTGATTTTACATAGTAAATCATTTATTTAACCCATCAAAACCCACCTAAAACCCGACCAGAAACCTGATAGGCAGGTTACATAAAGTTCAAAAACCCAAATGAACCCGGCGGGCAGGTTTTCATTTTCTTCAAAACCCACCCAACCCAACCCGTAAACACCCCGACTCATATACCAATCCACAGGATATTGGGTCGGCTCATGTGCCATATTGGGCTGGCCTATTCGTGTATTCATTCGTGATTGAATCGTGTCGACCCACTAATGTCGAAATTGGCTTACTATTTTATGTCTATTTTATGACTACCGTGTCTACTTCATATATTTTAGACCTAATAGTTTCTAAAACAATTAATTTTCTAAAACAATTAATTTTATAACCTATTATACAATTCATGCATGAAAATTAATAGAATTAAATGTTAGCCCAGAGGCCTTTCACCTTAGTTTTGATGATAACTAACTTATGAAGATTAGTTTACTAATGATTTTGTGTTTATATAATTTTAGTTATTGATCAAGATATTAGTAGGTATTTAGCTTCAACAAAGGAGTTTTGGGAGCTAACGCATGTAGATTCAAGAGCTCGTGCGTTAAGATCGCATCTAGCACTCAGTTGGAGTCAAGCTCATTGGATAGCGTTTGGATCGAGTCGACTTGAAGGAGTTCTACAAGAAGACTTCGGTTTGTGTTTAATTTAGTTATGTTTAGATCTTGTGTAAAGATAATGTTGATATGCTCAAGTACACACACAAAAGTTTAATATGTTTGATTTTTGGTTTAACCGTGTTTTGGATTTTGAATATACATATATGTGATTTTCATGAATAGATAGAATCAAAACAAGTTTACATGGTTTAATGTATATTAGATTTCATCTATATACATATATGCTTCATATATTTAGAAAAACTTATTTTGATGATCCTATTAATGTTTTTTAGAGTTTATATTTAACAAAACCTATTTTAGATTTTATGTCAAAAACATAGATATATACTTTACATGTGTATTGTATTCTAACCATACACAATATATTTCAAATGTGTTTCAATATCATGTTTTTGTATTTATACAAGTTTTGGAGAAAACAGTTTTTCATTTCAAAATTCAAGTTTTAAAAAATACGACTTTTGTTTAAGGCCAAAATATTTTATATCACAAAAATAGTTCAAATAGTTTGTAATATGTGTTGATTTATTGTCACACATGTTTGTTATTCAAATATCTAACAAGAACTTAATTTTTTTAAAATTTATGAGTATTTATGGGATTTTATTGGAGATTAATTGACCAAGTTTCAGTTCTGAAATCCCTGCAAGATCGGCTGGCGGTCGGTGGTCGGTCGATCGGATCGGTCGACCGATGTGCACGAGGATGTGCACATGGCCAGCCTATAAGGCTGGTCGACCGAGCAGTCGACCGACTATAATCACGAATGTCTGAGGTGGTGCTGGTCGACCGGGAGGTCGACTGACAGGCTTTGTGCCTTGTGGACGGTTGATCGAGCGGTCGACCGTTAATGCTAACGCTCAAAAATTTGACCGTTGGTTTCTGACCTTTCAGCCTGCCAATGGCTCCAATTTTTGAGAGGGTATTTATCTCTTAGGCTGTTTTTTATAAGATTTTTGTGAGCTTCTCCTCTCAACTATCTAGTATTTTGCAGCAAGTTTATAAAGAGTTTTTGGGCTATAAAGATTTATGTTTATTTTGTTTTCAAGGGTTGAAAAAATAAAAGAAAAATAAAGTCTTTGAGAAATTGGTTTTTGGATCTTTATTCTTATCTCTATCTAGTATTTTTCCCAAGTATTTTTCTTTGTGATTGTTTTCCAGACACCTTATTTTCTCACACTTGAGCTATCATCTTTATACTATCTATAAGATCTTATTTTTGTGAGAAATATTGTTTGTGATCTATTGTGATAACCAAGAGTTGTTCGTAGTCTATTGTGATCACCAAGTTGTGATCCTTCCTTTGCTTTGGCTTTGTGCCTTATCTCTCTTGTGTAGAGGAGATTGAAATTGTGCTTTGGGTTTGTGCCTTATCCCTCTTGTATAGAGGTGATTGTGGTTTGGCTTTGTGCCCATCCCTCTTGTGTAGAGGTGATTGTTGTTTTGGCTTTGTGCCTTGCCTCTTGTGTAGAGGTGGTTGTGTTGGAGAGAGGAGTTGTGTACTCCTAACTTTGTAATTACAAATTCCTTGATGGAGATTCCCTTTATGGGAGGTCCTGTGTGGACGTAGTGGAAATCCTTCTGTGTGAAGGCGGAGACGTAGAGTAGTGGCTTGAATCTCGAAACATATCTTAGTGTTTGCGTTTGATCCACTATCTCTAAACTCTATCTCTCTTATATCTTGCATTGCTTTATATTGTTCATATCACTTACATGCTTGGTATTATTTGTGTGCGCATACTTGTGTTGAACCAAGAGAGCTTCATATATCACCTTAACTCTTATTTAGATGAATCTAGAGGAGTAGTCCAGAGCCCCTTACGGGGAATTCAGCTACACTCTTTGGTTACACAGTGTATTGCAATTGATTTTTAATTCTGCATCATTTGTCATTAGATTAGCTATTACACCTATTCACCCCCCCTCTAAGTGTATTTTCAATTGGTATCAGAGCTTACACTCCTGATATTAGGTTTAACCACTAGGAGTGAGATCTTAGATTGCTAATCTAAATTTATATTTGCACACATATAGTTTATGCACTCATAGATTTCATGCCATGTATGATGTTACCAACATTGATACCTTAAAACCCTAGGAATGCATGTTTACTTTGCCGCTACCAAAAAATCTTATCTTGGTAATGATAGCATATAGAAGCTAATGCACAAGCCTTAGAGGCACTTAGGCGCACATTTAGCAAAGATTATCTTTCTATTATTTCTCATTGTGATTTCGCTTTTGTAGTGTGGAATACACTGACCTCTCCCAAGCTACAAACGACTAACTATGTGGAGAATGAATCTAGTAAAGGTGAGTCCAATGAAACTTGCTACATGGTCTAAGGGAATGAATCCCTTGAGGTAAACTCGGACACTCAAGTAGATGATAATGCTAGTTCTTCAGGTAATGACAATATGGATGCTGATGCCTTAAATGAAAAACTTTCATTATTTTGTTAAAACTTGCTTGAAAAATATAAACTTTTGAAAAAGAAAAATTTTGAATGAAAAGAAGAAATAAAATTTATTTTCTAAACTTGTTATGGTTTTATAAGAGAGGGTTGAGATCTCAAATGAAAGGGACTCATTGAAATCCCAACTTAACCTTGCCTTAAATGAAAATGAATTTTTAAAGAGTAAAATACTTGTGATGATGTTTTGAAGAAAAATGAAGTTTTGTCTTCAAAACTTGAAATTGTTTTAAAAGAGAACAATTTTTTGAAAAATATAATTGCTTTGATTTCAAAAGAATTGGATTTAGTTTCAAAAGAAAATACTTTTTGAAAAATGACTTTGATACTCATGTTTGTCATGTTCCTATTGCCTCTTCTTCTATTGATAAACATGTTTCTTACTCCACATCTTCTTCAATTATTGAAAATGATATATGTGTTAGAGTGTAGATTATTTGGGCTCCACTTTGAGCCAATGTGCCATGAATTGGAAGAAACATGCTCCTCATATGCATGCACACAAAACGCGACATACACATGCTCATCATGCTCACACACATGATTCCATGTATGCTTATGTGTACACTTGTACACATTGTGGACGTAAGGGCCACCTTACAAAGTTTTGTTATGATAAATTAAATATTTCAAATTTTGCAAACAAGTTTATTTGGGTTAGGAAATGTGCTAACCCCCATGGACCCAAGAAAGTGTGAGTATCAAAATTCACCCTATTGTATTTGATGTAGGTGTGGGCTCTCGCTTGACGTGAGGGTATTGCTGCCTTGATGGTGGGTGCATTTGAGCTTGATGGACATTACATTGGATGCATCACCTTTAAGAATGTTTGGTAGAAGAACCACCATGGTTTGGAGACTTAAAGATTAGCCATATTGGTTTTGGTAACTATGTTTAACTCCTTATTTTATTTACATGCTCTCATTGATTGAATTTTAGCATATTTTAATTTTTTATGATTATTATATTAAATGTCACGTTAATTGGACTTGTGATATTCATATGTAGTATTTGAGATACACCCATGTTTATATAGACTATTATTTTTGTGATTATGTATATCCTAACTCTAAAGCACGTGCATTTACCCTAATGATCATGTTTGTTGATGTTTTTGCACTTCATATTTTGATTGCATGTTTAGATAAAATTTTCATTAAAACTTGTGTTTATACTTGTATAAGAAGTGAGCTACACTTGATTATTATGTGTTTGTACTTCATTACTCATTTGTACTCATTACATGTATATGTATAACCTAATTTTGATGATTCTTACATCTTTACTTATTTTCTCTATTTCTGTACATGTTTTCATAAAAATGTTTTTATATTCATGTATATGTTAATTTTGTCTAAAATTATTTGATATACATGTCTATACTAGAGTCACTTACTTTTCATGCAAAATTTTTTTAAACTCATTTATGTTTGGGATATGTACTTATACTTTTAGTTTCAATAAAACATACGTATACCTTGAAGCATATTAAGTTTAGAGGATTTCTTGTTTATATGAGCTTCAATGCCTTATTTTTATTATTTTGTTGATTATATGATTTTTGCACTCTACATCATCTTATTTACTCATGATTTTTTTTTGTTTCATGAGCATATATGTGCTTTATTACTATTTGAGTGTCGATGATCGTGTGATTTTCATGTTTTCATGGATATACTCATGTTTTATTCCTTTACTTGAAGGATTTAATACTAGTTTTTAAAATTATCTTTAAAACTAGTCTCTATTTTTCAGTTGGTAGAGTTTTCAAATTATACTAAAATATTTTCAAACCATAATTTTTGAAAACCCCTACCTTTTAAGGGTGGTTGGATGGGCGATCATGCCTTATATACCCTTATTTGAATATCTTTTAAACATGTGCATGAATAAGGTGGTAGGTATGAGTTATACACATGATCTTCATGAGTTTTCATATGTTTGTATACTCATGGTTGTTTTCTATATATGTGTGCTTCAAATTTCAATTGGTATTCTCATACATATATATGATCTTGATTGTACTTGTTTTGCAATGTCTTTACTCCTCTTTTACAAAACACAAAATTATTTATGCTAAGCTTGACTTATTTTTAAATATTAATTGGTATCTTTACAAACTTTTGCTTTATAATTGGTATTTATTTTTTGGTATCAATATGTATTTCATGCTTCATTTCAATTAGTACTTATAATTGGTATCAATTTCACATTCTATTGTACCAAAATCTACTATTGGTATGTTAAATTTTTTTTGTTTATTTACAAGTGGTACCAACATTTGTTTTGTCAACTAAAATTTGATTTCAATTGATATCAAAATTCATCTTGTATACTCATTTTTTCTATATATGTATGGATCATATTTAAAGCAACATTATATTGCTCTGATACATACTTATAGATGTTTTCTTATACTTTAAACATATATGCCATACATCTCTAGCACAAATTATTTCTTACTAAGCTTGATTTAGTTTTTAATGTCAATTATTTTTCAATTGGTATTATATACAAGTTTATGCATTATTTTTATTGGTATTTCATAAAGGGGGAAAAAAATTCTTATTTTATCTTTCAATTAGTTTTACATTTCAATTAGTATTTTACTATCACTCTTTATGATGAAAAATATTTTGCTTTGGTATATACTTACATTTTCAATATTGGTATCAATAATTTTAAATTGGTATATTTTCAAATTGGTATCCTTATTGCAAAATGAATAAATGTTTACCTAAAAATTTGGTGTTTCTTTCAATTGGTTTTTTCAATTGATTGTGTTCATTGATATCAAAATTTTGTTTTAAAGATATGTTTATTGTTTATTTGTCTTCACCTCTTTGTTGATGAATGACAAATAGGGGGAGAAGAATTCAGATTTATATATGCATATTTTACTATGTGTTTATGCATATATCTTGTTTTATTGGTATCTTGAGCTTCATTACATATCTTTATATGTTTATTGATTATGCATATATTAAGGGGGAGCTTTTATGAAGCCTATCCTTAATGGATGCATGTATATAACCTCCTAAGTTTTGTCATCATCAAAAAGGGAGAGATTGTTAGCCCAGAGACCTTTCACCTTAGTTCTGATGATGACTAACTTATGAAGGTTAGTTTACTAATGATCTTGTGTTTATATAGTTTTAATTATTGATCAAGATATTAGTAGGTGTTTAGCTTCAACAAAGGAGTTTTGGGAGCTAACACATGTAGATTCAAGAGCTCACGCGTCAAGATCGCATCTAGCACTCAGTTAGAGTCAAGCTCATTGGATCGTGTTTGGATCGAGTCGCTTGAAGAAGGAGTTCTACAAGAAGACTTCAGTTTGTGTCTAGTTTAGTTGTGTTTAGATCTTGTGTAAAGATAGATAGTGTTGATATGCTCAAGTTCACACACACAAAAGTTTAATATGCTTGATGTTCAATTTAACCGTGTTTGAACTTTGAATATACATATATATGATTTTCATGAATAGATAGAATCAAAACAAGTTTATATGATTTAATGTATATTAGTTTTCATCTATATACATATTGCTTCATATATTTAGAAAAATTTATTTTGATAATCCTATTCATGTGTTTTAGAGTTTTGTATTTAACAAAACTTATTTTGGATTTTATGTCAAAAATATAGATATATACTTTACATGTGTATTGGATTCTATCCATACACAATATGCTTCAAATGTATTTCAATATCATGTTTTTGTGTTTATGCAAGTTTTGGAGAAACGGTTTTTCGTTTCAAAATTCAAGTTTTAAAAAATACGGTTTTTGTTTAAGGCCAAATATTTTTATATTACAAAAATAGTTCAAATAGCTTGTAATATGTGTTGATTTTTAGTCACGCATATTTGTTATTCAAATATCTAAAAAGAACTTATTTTTGTGAAATTTATGAGTATTTATGGGATTTTATTTGAGATTAATTGACCAAGTTTCAGTTCTGAAATCCCTGCCAGATCGGTTGGCAGTCGACTGGACGGTCGACCGGACCAGTGGTCGGTCGACCGGACCAGTTTTCTGATGTGCACGAGGACGTGCACATGGCCAGCCTACATGGTTGGTCAACCGGGCGGTTGGCCGACTATAACCACGCATGTCTCGGGTAGTGCCGGTCGACCGGGCGGTCAACCGACAGGCTTTGTGCCTTGTGGACAGTCGACCGGGCGGTCGCCCGGCAGTGCCTAACCCTAAAAAATTCAACCGTTGGCCGGTCGACCGGAGGGTCATTTCTGACCTTTCAGGCTGCCAACGGCTCCATTTTTTGAGAGGCTATAAATAGCCATCTCTTGGGTTGTTTTCTATAAGATTTTTTGTGAGCTTCTCTCAACTATCTAGTGTTTTGCTGCAAGCTTATAAAGAGTTTTTGGGCTACAAAGATTTATTTTTATTTTGTTTTCAGGATTGAAAAAATCAAAGAAAAATAGAGTCTTTGGGAAATTAGTTTTTGGATCTTTATTCTTATCTCTATATAGTATTTTTTTCTCAAGTATTTTTCTTTGTGATTTATTTTTCAAACACCTTGTTTTCTCGCACTTGAGCTATCATTTCTATCCTATCATAGGATCCTGTTTTTATGAAAAATATTGTTTGTGGTCTATTGTGATCACCAAGAGTTATTTGTGGTCTATTGTGATCATCAAGAGTTGTTTGTGGTCTATTGATCTATCATCAGATAGGGTCTATCGTCTCTAAGTGGGTGTGGAACCTATTAGCAGAGAAATGAACCTGAAAGGGTTCTGAAGTGGGGGTCTTGACCCATCATTTGATTGGGTTCATCTCTGAGTAAGGGTGTAACCTATCAGCGAAGAGGCAAACTCATCAGGGTTCTGAAGTGGGGTATTGACCCATCATCAAATTGGGTCCATCCTCTCCGAGTGGGGTGGAACCCATCAATGGAGAGGCGTGCCCGATAGGGTTTTGAAATGGGGTTATTTACCCATAATTAGGTTAGGTTTGTCGTCTCCGAGTTGGGGTGGAACCCATCAGCGGAGAGGTGAACCCAGCAGGGCTCTGAGTGGAGGGAATCAACATCGGAGTTGCACAGGAGAGAGAAACTACCAGTGGTACTGACAGAGGGAAACTGTCAATAGTTCGTCTGTGGTTGCATCTCAATTTTGTATTATTATCATCATATTTGCACATTTATCCTTGATTATATTTTATTTAATATTGCTATTTAACCTCTTTTTGATTATGGCATGTAGTTACTTAAATAAGAATATAAGGATACAAGAAGCTTCTATTTTATCTCTAACCATATCTAAATTTAGATTTCAATTTAAATTAATTTGAAATCAAGAGGAGGAAAGGATATATCATCATCTTCAAAGTTCAAATTTAAAATCAGAAGATATACTTTTAGAAGATGGATGGGAAAATGCTAATCCTAATAGGGATAAGGCGGAAAATTCAAACTAAATAAAGTTCAAAATCAATTCAGACTCGAATTCAAACTAGACACTTCTTAGCATTCGAATCATAACTTTCGATAAAGATACTCAAATCTGATGATTTAAGATGATACAGAAAGAGGACTTGAAGGGCTACAAATTTAATATTGACCAATCTATACAATTAAGCCATCTGATGAGTCATATTCAACAATAAATACACCAACTTGCTACAGAATTGAATTCCCGTATTGAATTAGGATTGAGTTAAACATTCTAATTTGTATCCTATTGTGATTAGCTCTGAGGCCTATTTAAAGAGCTAAAATCTCTCATAATAAAACATCTCCAAAGCAGAGATCATAACTTAAGATTTTTCTTTAGTTTTTTTTTCTATTTGTTTTGTAATTTTTAGGATCTAGTTCTAGTTCAAGCTTTGAAAAGGAGGAGGCTCTTGTAATTGAAGGTGACAACATCAATAACAAGATTTTTCTTTTTAATTTATCTTTATTTACTTGCTTTCTCTTTTATCATGTTTTCTTTAGATTCTCTCATGAGTAGCTAATCTTCTTTATGGTTTATTAATCTTTACACACTACTACTTCCAGTTTTATGTTAAAATAAGCCGATTGGATTTTATGCATGCTTAAACCCTAAAAATAACTAATACTCTTAAAGACACATGGTGATAGTTAAATCTATCATTTGCTAATACTTCTCAATAGTTTTTCTTATTTTATGCTTAGATAGCATTGATAGTTTAATGTTGGTTATTCTTCTTATTCTATACTTGAGAAATTTTAATAGTTTAATGTTAGGTCTTAGTTAGTGATTATTTCAAATAGAATTTTTCCATCTTATGTATCTTACTTGAATTGAATGCAACTCTAACGTATAATTTTTATGATTCAAAGTGAAGTTTAATCTAGTATAAGTTAGTAAGTTAGTGGTGGTAGATGATTAATAAGCCATGTTTCTTTTTCTTTTAGTCTTTTCAAAACTCTAGTCTTTAATCCAATCCTATTTTCCCATCATATTTCTATCCCTAACATTTAACATAGTATTTTTCTTTTAACACAAAAAAGAACAACCTAACCAATTTAATTTGTAAAAAGATACAAAAAAGCTTCCATCGCATCTCTCCCCGAGGATCGACCCGCATAGCCCTTGCTACCGCGGATATATTAGGAAAGACAGAGACTTAACTGATATTTAGATAACATCCTTCTAACCTTAACTCATCTCTATTTTTGGCAATTAAAAGTTTGGCACCATTGCCACAGAGAGAACACTATTTTCTTTATTTACTAAGTGGTTAATTTTTTTCTTTGTTTTTAATTCAACAGTAATCCGCTGATTGAAGTGTTTAAAAAATAGATAGACTTGCATCATAGGCATCTGTCTAATTTCATTTATTTTAAATTACTGTTGAAGAGTGCTGGAGATAAGGTATGTTTGCATTGCATCGAGATTAGGTAACACTTTTGAATGTCTATTTACTTGCACATGTCGCACTAAAACGACTTAAGAGGAAAACCCATAAACAAGATAACGTGGGGATGTCATTACCCTCCCTTAGCCCACAAACCATCTCCTCACTCATTAACCTGATCCTAATTAAAATTTGAGTAGATGTTGGCCTTAGGGATATCTCGGGCTCACTAGGAAATTGACCTAAGGAGAAAGTTGTTGGAATTTAACTCTTACCAAACTGGTGACTAGGCAGGGGATTGAGAGGCGAAACCTTAAAAAATAGTAGTTTAGTATAATTAAGCCTTTCGCTCTTACGCGGATACCTCCCATTGATCTTGCCACCTACCTGGTCGATTAGCTTGTGGTTAGGTCTGTAATGCACCTCCTGTGGACAGTCTAATAGTTAGGAGTCGTCTAGGTCTAAGGTCTACCCTAACTTAGGTTAAAATATTTTTATGTTTTGTTTGTTTGTGTGTTTTAACAATTCTTGAGTGATATGGATTCTAACCAAATTTTTTTAGCTTAATAATAATCTATATTTTACTCAATTCTCTTTCAATCTGAATTACGCAAAACCGGCATTGACTAACTTTCACCAACAAAATTTTAATCAATTAAGTATCCTGAATTGGTCTCATCCGAATTAACACATGCCCCAATCCCGTTATTATTATCAAAATAATCATCTGTACTCTTCACCTAGTCGATGGGGATATAATGCTCCCAAGCCATATTGTCAACCATCTTTCCAACAATCATCATCATATACTTCTTTCCCAAATAACCAACAGAAAAATCAATAGACTGGTAAAATAAGATGAAAATCTAAGAAAAGCTTGAGCGACGACTAAAAAATAGAAGAGCACAAGTCTAATGAAATTTTCAAATTTAAGATCCTTACTCTACCTTCCAAGTCCCACCATAATAAGAACTTATGGAGTTAGACGAAAGTATGGAAAACTTGATTCAAGCTGAAAATTTTACCCAATCTATCAATAGGCTAGAAGCATAAATGAATTGTTTGACCAACATAGTGAAAGATAAGGATGAGAGTACTCTACCTAACATATTTTTGATCATTCACGATTGCCTGAGCCATATGACTTTGCCCAAGATTCAATCTCATTACACCAATTTGAACTTGACCAATCACACCAATATCAACCCATTTCAACCCAAACTCTTGATCAAGATCAAGAGACCCATCAACTTTCACAAGTTAAGGTGAAGGATACACAACCAACATATGAGAAAAATTTTAAAACAACTACACAAGTGCATGACAACCAACTCAATAGACAAGCTAATGAGTTAGTGGAAAAAAGGAAGATTTCTTTTCTACTTAACTTGCTCCTAGGCGAAAATGTCAATTCTAAATCACATCGTCTTGACGAAGTAAGAAAATTCAATAATATTGAAAAACCTATTGAGGAAGTGTGCATATTAGATGACTATCCCCTATGTTTCTAGATAAAGTAATCAGAGATCATTTAGCTACACATAAATCTCGTAGGGAGCCAGTTGAATCATATTGCGAGGAAACCTGTAATGATGAAGAACCTATTGAGAAAGTTATATATGTGCTTGAAGTGTGCAAATTTGATGATGATTCTCTATATTTGGATGACTTGTTTAGAGATGATTTGGTTACACATACACCCCCGAGGAGAAAGTTGAATCATGTTGTGAGGATGTATGCATAGTTGATGAGTCTCTATTTCTCGATGAATTGTTTATGGATGAGTACGATCATAATGGTGAGAAGACATGTGTTGAGAATTTTAAGTCTAAAGTCCCTTTGAGAAAAGAAAACTTGATTTGAGTATCTTTACTTTTGATGAGTCAACCAATTATCAATCACACAAAAAAATAAGTCAAGAAGATATAGTTACATATACACATCATATGGAACAATTTGAGGATGAATGTGATAAAAATGAACTTATATTTCAAGCAAAATCTGAGGATGAATTTAATAAATTCTGTGAGAAGAATTTTGTTGAGAAGCAAAAGATTTCATCTAATCAGTTGAGCCCAAAACTGATTTTCTGAGTTAGTATTGGTTCTCAAATCTAATATGCTTAAGCCCAAATCAATCATTTCAACAAATCGCATTCTATCATTGGACCAAGGGGTAGACAATTATGACTGTAAGATGATTTTTCAAAATTGGTCATATAACGGAGATAGTTTTTATGTTAGGATTTTTCATGATCCTATTCATATTGGTGGTTGTAACACTGTACATGTAACGTTCGGTATAACATATTCTGGATTATTACTCCTAATCACCAATGAGTGAAAATTTTTATTATAATTATCCAATTAGTTTTGAGACTTAATAAGTGAAAATTTCATGTGTTATAAGTGTATTCCCATATATTAAATTTGTATAGATACACCATTTATACACACACATATTTCATCATCCAAAGTATGAATACATGGTATTATATTACATTAGTGGTATTAGGTAGAAATCAAGGCAACCCCCACCATGAGAATTTTCTTTTATTTTTTAGACTTAATGGAGGAGGGTAGGTGAATAAATAAGGGTTAAACTCCTCTTGAATTTGGGAGAAGGCAATTGGATGGATGGATGGTGTTATGACAAACTTGTAATATAGTATGGGAATGTACCTCAAAGGGGGCAACTAAAGTTCTTCTTCATTCTCTCCCTAGAAGAGATCTCTCTATGGCCAAGCTCTAGAAACTCCAAAATCAAATCTCCTCTCAACCTCTCACTCCCTCTCTCAATCTCAAACTCCAAAATCAAATCTCCTCTCAACCTCTCCCTCCCTCCCTCCCTCCCTCCCCCTGCTACTCTCTCACTCTTTCCCTCTCTGGTGGTGTAGCAGCAGCACGTTGTCGCACCAATGGTGACGACAGCGATGGTCGGCAGGGCGGGCAAGCAACGAGAAGCAGGAGGTGAGGGAGTACCTTGTTTTTTTTTTTCCAGATTTAGGATAAATTATAAATTTTCAGATCTTATTTTATTTTCAGATTTAGATCATCATGTTAGATCTTGATTCATTCTTGGTAATTGATCTTGATTGTGTGAGGGAGATCCCTTCTTGATTCTTTCCTAATCCTTACAATTTTGTAAACTAAATAATGGTTATAAATAGAGTAGTAGATCTTTTGTTTTGTTGTGAAATTTAGAAAATGGGGGTGATTTAATATGATGATTGATTAAGTATATAACTAGAATTAAAAACATTCAAGGACATAGCTTGATTATGATTCTGAAATTGGATAAGAGGTTAATAAATTGTGAATTCCATAATTTAACACTCTTGAAATGTAATGCAAATCTGTTAAACACTATAATTTGTAAATTTTGGTTCAGTTTGTCAGTATATTAAGAACTATAAGTATCATATAATATACTATTAGAAAGATATAAGATATTTGAGTTTACTTTCCAACGGCACTTGCGGTGTTCCAATCAAATGTCTATGCTAGGAACTATAGCTAAAATACGATAAGCTGGTCAAAATTATCGAGTTGCAGAATTTTGAGTGGCTGAAATATTTCTTTTATTTAGGATTGTCTATGTGAATTAAACAGGTCATGTAATCTTACAGATAATTAAGTCTAAATTCCAGTGAAAGTTTTTGTATTTTATTCTTATATTAAAATAAGAGTTATGATGAAAGCATCATCGATTGTTAGGGAGGACAGAGCCGACGAATTACTATTTAGGAGGGTCTATATGAAATTTATAAGAATTAATAGAGAGGCATGTTGACGTAAACTTAGAACTGAACACGTTCCTTCTAGTAACACATGTTATGATCACGGGTATATTGTAATTGTTTGTTAGCGTATTGGTCCCTCATAATAATGTCTCATAAATGGTATTTTGCTTATATACGCTCAGTATATTGATAAATTATCCACAAAATTAAAATGAGCATTTATCCTTACTGATAAAAAGAGAATTATTGTGTAATGAACTTCAAAGATATATTCGTCCCAAAACATAAATTCTTCTATGACTTAGTATATTGGACTCTGAATAGGATATCAATTGACAAATTGTGAGTGAAAAAATCATGAAATATCAGAAATTACTTGTACAGACTAATAGTTCTATCAATTTTAGTTAATTGGTAATTGGACAATTAATGGTTAACACTAATTGTACTGATAATAGACTAATAGGTGAGAGAATATGGAATTTATGATCAACTGTGAATATTATTTAATTGATAAAATAAGAATGGATATTAATTTAAAAGGAAAGGTTTCCTTAGTGTGATATCAATAGTTGAAAAATCAGAATTATAGGACTAATAGTATCAAGATCGGTATTAGTGAAAATCCAAACAGTTCCAGATTCAATCCATGAATAATTGAAGATAATTATATATATATATATATATATATATATATATATATATATATATATATATATATATATATATATATATATATATATATATATATATATATATATATATATATAGGAAGCTGATCCTCTAAGAACGGTTCTCACGGATTTCTGTGAGAACTTTCACGTGGGTCGTCGGATCTGATAGATCAAATCAAATAAAACTAGATCTCTATCAGATCCGACGGCCCACGTGAAAGTTCTCACATGAATTCGTGAGTACCGTTCTTAGGGGATCAACTCACTATATATATATATGAATTTTTGGTTTCGACCAATTGGTTCTTCCAAGGAGAAAGATATCTAAGGAATGGTTGATTATTAGGTCATATTTAATTCTATGTTAAATCAAAAAAGTTACTTCTCAATTAACAACTATGTAGGTTATTTCCTTTTTTTCTTCTAGTCTCAAACTCGGATACAGATATTATTTTTTCACATCCGTCAATATTCGTATCCATATCCGAAAGTTAGATGTGGATACGGATATGGTAAAAGTAATATCTTATCTGTATTATCCGAAAGTTAGGTGCTTGATAATGATATCCATATGGAAGAAACTATTCCTCAATGGAATGAGGTTGTAGATTTTGATATTTTGAGTTAGTAAAAAAGTAATGGTAAAAGTATTCAATTCTTACAAGGGTAGCACGAGATATTTTAAGTATTTTGACATCAATCGTGACATCCGAATCAACATTTAACTCTAGAGGTTGTGTAATCTATTGCTATAGAAGCCGAATGCCAATGGATATGATGGAAGCATTGATATGTACACAATAATATCAAAGTATTTATCATATTTTATATTTTTATAGATGAGATAAAAGTAATATAAGTATATCCATTTAGTTTATTCTTAACCTTATGCAGTTTTATATATCCAATTAGTATCCGCATCCGATCCACTAATATCAGATCCGTATCCGATATCCAATTTTGACGGATACGGATATTATTTTTCACATCCGCCAATATCTGTATCCATATCCGTATCCGAATGTTCATTGCAAATACGGATATGGTAAAGGCAATATCTGATCTGTGTCCGATTCGTTGGCACCCCTAGTCTCAACTCATATATGCGTCAAGCCAGGCTCTCTGTGCACGTAATACTTTTGCATACTGATGGATATGTCATGTCTATTGTAGAATACTACTGTAGTATAGATTTTCACCAATAGTCAATCAACATTAAGAAATAGAATATGTGTAGATGTAAATTAGAAATTCTAACTCCAAATTATCCCCTTGACTGATAGTGTATGTCCTATAAATTAATAAACTTGAGACATACTTGAACTTATAACTTTCATTTATATGTATTGTGTCTTATCAATTCTCCTTAAGTTTCTTTCTTCAATTGAGTGTGATATTCTGCAATACGCCATGGGTTAGCTAGTAACTGTGATGATTTAAATATTCTAGTTTCTACAGATAAATTCAAATTTTACTTAGAGCATCATATGGAAAGTACCCATATCATATATACGCATATATAGTTTTATAGGGTAAAATGAAAGCTTTCACCACTTTGATTGTTAAGAGAGTGTCTATTGCGGTCAATTGGAATCTGCACTAAACATGTGTAGTCATGAGTGGTGTATTAGGCTCTACTTCAATATTGGATTCTTAGTTATAATGAAGGGTATAGTAAGCCTGACTTAGAATTAAACACATCTTTTCTAGTGTGATAAGTATAAATCTTATATTCTTCATGGTCTCCTAACTATTCTTTTCTCTCTCTTAAGCACTTCAATTTAGAGAGTGGCTGTAGACAAATTGACTAAAATAATATAAGCTTTCAAATTGATCTTTTTTACAATGAATTTTAGAAATATGATGTTGGAAGCCAAATCAATAAATTGAGAAAACAGAAAGTCATGAAAGTGCTTCCTATTGGTATAACTAGTGATATATGAAAGTAGTATAACATATGTATTAATGGTAATACATATCTAATACAATAATTGGTGTAAGTATAAAGTGTTATAAGTGTTCTCTCAAGAATTACCTTAATAATCTATAAATTGGATGATTAATAGATTGTTACTGTTAGTTATTGGTATAGTTGTCGATGCATGCTTACATACATGATTGTAGTATGTTGCATAATCAAAGAAAAATTGATAATTAATTTATATGTGTAATGCCTTTGTGCATGTATTTTGTATGTACAAGTTGAATATGTTTGTTATTTGTATTGTTGGTCATATTTTTAGATAAATTAGCGGCATGTGTGTGATACATGTTCGAAAATTGGAGGAAAAGACTCGATAAGTTAAACTTCTTATTTTAAATAAATTTGACAATATATGAACATGATGGGTGTTACATATTGGCTGAGAATTGTGTGTACATGTTATGTGTATTTACATGCACGTTTTGAAGGAAGGGGCCAGTGGAAGCCGATGAGAAGGGGAAGACGGTATTATTACTTTACATATATACATTCGTAGGATGGGGCCGCGAGAGCTGGTGGGAGGGAAAGACGGGGTTATTATTATATATATATATTTCGTAAGAAGGGGCTGGCGGGAGACGATGGGATGGGGAAGATGATGTTATTGCTTCACGTACCAATATATTATAGGAAGGGGCCGGGCGGGAGCCGATAGGAGGAAAAGACGGAGAATTTTTCACACTTCTATTGTAGATTGTATATACATATGTATAATGTACATGATGTAGTTCATTGAAATGACATGTGAATGTTGTAAAATGTCATATGATATTATAATATGATAAGTATGATATGATTATATGATATACAAGTATGTTTTCTGATGCATATGTTATCTGAAGGCATAAACTATGTTTATGACTTAACCATTATGATTGGTGTATTACCTTGTGTGGAATACAAGATCGTGAGTAATACATGCTATGTATATATAAGATGAGTTCAAACAACTAAACAAAATTTGTTTTATACAACTCAGAAATATTATCATATGAAAAATAAAAATTTAAGAAAGAAATTGTGAGTCTATGACCATTAGAGTCCGATCATCCCTGAAGATTTTGGAGACTATTGTCTTGATTATTAAACCATGGGATGTCATTGATTTTTTTCTGCTTTCTTTATTCTTTCATATTTACTCTTATTACTTGAACAATCATGCTCTTCATTGATATGTATATCATTCTCTAATTTCTTCCTACTCTACTCACTGAGCTGTCGAGCTCACTTTTCTTCAGACTGGTATATTGCAGGTTGCGTTGAGGCAGGGGCCCAGTTTAAGCTAAATGGAGTTCATTTTGGACCAATTTATTCTCTTTACGTGTAATCTAATCATGTTAGATTTCTAGAGTAATTGTGCTTATAAATGGTATATGTTGGAGGTGAGATTAGTGTATCTTGTATATATGTAAAGAGTTATTGTAGTAAATTCATTTCAAGTTGACATCAGAAATAGAGTTTTACTAGTTTGTGATATCGAGACATGTATTATTCAAGAATATATTATTGAGTAAATTGTGATGATCATGATAAGTTGAGATTTTAGCATTACTAAATTTATGGATGCCGAGAGGGCTGCTCTCGAGCTTATGTTATTGTGCTTCCACATAAGTAGACGATGTCAAGATGAAATATCATTATGATTGTGTGGATGATTTTTGAGTTCAGTTATGTATTTTGGATTGAAAATAAATAGGCTAATATTAGCCGAAATCATTGTAAATGCATTGTATATCAGGTCAGATCAGTATTTACAAAGGAGGTGTTGCCGAAATTTTCAATGTTTAGAGATGATTATGATGATCCATCAGTTTAAAGGAATATTTATGTTAATTGAGGATTTTAAAAATTTAGGATCATTACAGTACATAAGAAAGAGGTCATAAAAGATGGGTTTCTTGATGATCCACAAGATTTAGATTGGGTAGCAACACTTAGCCCAATCCGACCACCAAAACTACAACCTAAAGGTAGCATTTTGTATTTTCATTCATCTTTTCATGCATACATACATTCATTCATACAATGAAGATAATGCATGAGATAAATGTGGGGGAGGGTTTACTAACATACTACCATAGGTAGGCCGACTAAAACTTTTTTCTTTCTTTAAAAAACTTTTTGAAAAAAAACAATCTTTTGATTTATTTTTGTAAGTAATTAATTTAATTTTAAGGAATAGAAAATCATTATTAGGATTTCCAAATACTTGATAAAAATAAGATTATTTGTTTGATTTTTAGGTTTAGAAAGAAAAATTGGAAAAGTAATTTCGTCTTGATTTCACCTTGATGAAATATGCATACTTTGTAAACTTACACATTTAGAATTCAAAATAAAGACTCTTGTGCCTTAGAAAAATTTATATATGAAAAATAAATAAATCTAATTATTGATTAGGTAGGTGCTTTGTTTAAGAAAGCCTTGAAATTTACGCGAAAGGTAATTAGCTAAGTTTGAGGAAAAAAGAAAAAAAATATAAATTAATATATATATTAACACATCTAATAATCAATTAGTTAGGTATTAGGGCCTCAAGAAGCCTTGACACTTACACAAAAGAAAATTGGATGAGTTGTACATATTAAAAATAAAGTGCTTAAAGGGCAACGAAGTGATAATACCTCGAACTTCTTTCAAAAAAAAGGAGAAAAAAGTTATATATATTAATATATAAGGCATAAGAGTTGAAGTTGAAGAATTCAAGTCAAAATTTACGATCACAAAGGTGCATATGATTTAGAGCAAAATAATAGACTCAGTGAAAAATTAAGTTCTATTCCTTACCTAGATTGATTACAAATGTTCAAATAGAGACTAAATATAGAAATGAATAATTAGGTGATCTTAACACTTATAGATTAACTTGATTTTTACAAAAATATTTTAAATATTTTCTCAATTTTAAAAATATATTTTGAAAAATTAACACTTTATTTTTCTTTCTCTATAGATTTTGTGGATGTAATTCACTGAATATCCTTACAAGACAAAACTCGTCCTCTAGGGGTAATCTAGATGTATAATGGCTTGTTATACGTGCTAAGTGCAATCATAACTCCTACGAAAGTGAGTTAGATTAGATTAGTTTTTTTAGTTTGCTTGAGAACGATCAAAAGATTGGTGTTGAGGTGTGATTACATCTCAATTTGCATTATTATCATCATATTTACATATTTATCCTTGATTATTCTTTATTTAATATTGCTATTTACCCTCTTTTTAATTATGATATGTAGTTACTTAAATGAGAAGATAAGGATACAAGAAGCTTCTATTTTATTCTTAATCTTATCTAAATTTAGATTTCAAGTTAAATCAATTTGAAACCAAGAGGAGGAAAGGATATATCATCATCTTCAATATTTAAATTTAAAATCAGAAGATATATTTCTAGAAGATGGATGGGAAAAAGCTAATCCTAATAGGGATAAGGAGGATAATTCAAATAAAATGGAGTTTAAAATTAATTTAGACTAAACACCTCTTAGTATTTGGATCATAACTTTTACTGTAGATTTTCAAATCTGATGATTCAAGATGTTACAAAAAGAGGACTTGAAGAAATACAATTCTTATGTTGACTACTCTGTCCAATTTAGCTATTTGAGAGTCATATTCAGCAATAAATACGCTAACTTGCTGTAGAATTGAATTCTCATATTGAATTCAGATTGAGTTAAACCTTCTAATTTGAATCCTATTGTGATTAGCTCCGACACTTATTTAAAGAGCTAAAATCTCTCATAATAAGGCATATCCATATCAGAGATCATAATTTAGGATTTTTCTTTAGTTTATCTTTCAAAATTTTTTTGTAACTTTTAGGATTTAGTTCTACTTCAAGCTTTGTAAAGAAGGAGGAAGCTCTTTTAATTGAAGGTGAAATTATCAATAACAATGTTTTTCTTTCTAATTTATCTTTATTTACTTGCTTTCTTTACTTGCTTTCTCTTTTATTATACTTTCTTTAGATTCTTTCATGAGTAGCTAATCTTCATGTTTTATGAATCTCTACCCATCACTACTTCTAGTTCTATGTTATAATAAGCTGATTGGATCTCATAAATGTTTAAACCCTAGAAATAACTAATACTCTTGAAAACACATGACGATAGTTAAAGCTATCATTTGCTAATACTTCCCAATGGTTTTTCTTATTCTATACTTAGATAGTCTTGACAGTTTAATGTTGGTTATTCTTCTTATTCTATGTTTAAGAAACTTTAATAGTTTAATGTTAGGTCTTGGTAAGTGATTATTTCAAATAGAGTTTCTCCATCTTATGTATCTTAATTGAATTAAATGCAACTCTAATGCATAGTTTTTATGATTCAAAGTGAAGTTTAAGTTTGCATAGGTTAGTTAATTAGTGGTGGTAGATGATTAGTAAGTCGTATTTCTTTTTCTTTTAGTCTTTTCAAAACTCTAGTTTTTAATCCAACCCTATTTTCACTATCATATTCCTATCTCTAATATTTAACATAGTATATATTTCTTTTAACAAAGAAGAACAATCTAAGCAATTTAGTTTGCAAAAAGATATCGAAAAGTTTTCATCGCATCTCTCCTTAAGGATCGACCCACATGGTCCCGTTACCGCGCATATACTGCGAAAGGCAGAGACTTAAGCGACATTCAGATAACATCCTTTTAACCTTAACTCATATCTGTTTTTCGACAATCAGTCTGTCCGTGGGTCAGGCAAGGGAAGCCCGTAGTCTGATGCTTGCGTTGTGGGCCTGGGCCAGCCCTGGCCTGTCCCTCTACCTGGGGCGTGGCCCAGGGGGGGCAAATGCGGTCCACGGCCTGGGCATGCCGGGTCCCCTTCTCCCCCATCTCCGTGCCCCCACCGCCCACCTCTGCGGTTGCCCGCCACCTCCACCCACCCCCGCCACCTGCCATCCACCCCCACCTCCGCTGCCTACCACCCCCATCACCTACTATCCCCACCTTCATTTTGTTTAAATTATAAAGAAAAATTTGCTTTTGCTAGTATTCGAACCCATGACTTCCAACATCTAACCTAAATGCCCAAACCACAATGTCAAATTGGGGAAGTGAAAAAATAGAAACCCAAACATATTTATTATATTTTTTCAAATTTTAATAAAAATCGGCCCGACCCGGCCCATTCCGAATGACCCTGGGCCACGCCCGAGTTCCCCGAATGGGGCCCGGACCGGACCGCCTGATTTTCTCAGGCGGATCCGGGCTTGGCTCGGCGGGTTCAAAACCGAGCTGGGCTAAACTAGCCCTGTATGCACCCCCACATCAGCGAAGTGACGAACTTGGTGAACTCTGAGTGGGGGGAATCCCAGCAGCATATGAGCTGAAACAGTTAGGAGCAAAATATAATTTTGTGTAATACCCCATCCCAGAATACGTACCCAGATACGTGTCCCAATTTTTTGATCATATTTTCTTATTTTTTCGTATTTTATTTTATTTTGTGATTATTTATATTATTATTAGGTATTGACCCGAATTTTTTGACTTAGAGTCATCTAGTCCGTACCCAGGACCCAATCTTAGTGTACTACTTGATTTGACCTTTATGATAGTTAGACTTGATCAATTTTAGTTCAAAAAACTGATTTTCAATATTTTGAATTTTTTAAGATTTTCTGGAATTTTTCTGAATTATTTTGCAAAATCTCCTAAAACCGGTGTCGACCAGTATCGCTGATCAATTTCAGGATTTTTAATTTGCAAATGAGGTTAAATTTCTTGAATCTAATTTTACAATGTCCCTCAGTGTAATATTTTCTATTTTAGAGAATTTTTGGAGATTTTTCTGAATTTGTCAAAATTTTACCAAATAAAATAATATTTGTGTTTTCTCGAATCTGGAGTTTTGACCCAGGTATTTTCTTTTCTTTTCTCTTTTCTTTTTCTTTCTCCTTTTCCTTCTTGTCTTTTCTTCTTTTTCCTTCCGCCATCTTCCACAAACTTCCCCCACCTTCTACCACTTTCTTCCCCCTTTTTTCTTTTCCTTCTTCTTTCTTTTTCTCCTTCATTTTTGTTTTTTTCTTCCTCCCCAACTGGCCGACAACAACTCCCCTTCTCTCCTCAAATCTCTCTCTTTCCCTCTCTCAAAATTCTCTTCATCTCTCTAATTTCTCACACACACTCTCTCAAATCTTACACTCTCTCTCACGCTTTCCTCTCTTCTCTTCTCCATTAAGGCCGACACCGACCTCACCTCTGGCATAACCCCAAGACCAGCAATGCTCCTTTGGCAGCCACCCCTTCCCCAAGCTCCCTCCCACTTATTCTCTCTTCCTTCTTCAAGACTACCACCGCCACCACCAATATCCACTTCTTTCACAATCACCACCATCTTCTTCCTTCTCTCAATCCAACCACCCATAACCACCATCCAGTACTCCCACCACTCAATTCTATCACTAACCAGCACCACAATAACCTCCCACACCTTCACCCTCCTTCCACTACATCATCTCCTTCAATTTAATCAAAATTCACCACAACCACTATCACTTTCTTCACTCAAATTCCTCCACCACCTCCCAAACTAACACCTCCCACCCCATCACCATAACTCCCATCACTTCCTCCTTCCTGTCACTCCCCAAATGTCATCATCTCTGCCCCAAAAAATCACCACCATCACCTCCAATCTCCTCAACCAAAATCAACACCACACACCCCCAGGGCCTGGCCCCACCCCTGGGTCGGCCAGCCAGCTGGCCGTGAGCCAGCCAGGCCATGGCCCCCTCTGTTGGTCGTGGCTTGATCTCCTCTCCCTCCTCTTTGATTTTCTCTCTCCTCTCTACTCTCTCTCACTATGGTGTACACTTGCACATGTGGTATTCTCGAAGTTCGGGGATTTCACAGTGTAGTTTGAGATTTTTAGGCGAGTGTTTCTTACTTTATGTGTTACCCCACTTCAACGGGTGTATTTTGAAATTCTGGGATTGTGTTGTTATACTTGATGTATTTATATTGGTGTGATGTATTTGTATCAGTGTGATGAATACTTTTAATAGTGTAGTTTAATATATGTACATGTATACTGCTTATAATTCTGCTTTATTACTATATTTGGCCGACCCTTCATGGTCGTCAGCCTTCGGGCTTAACCTTCGGTTTCTACATAGCTCCGCTGGGAGGCGAGCTTAGCATTCAATGCTTTACACCTAACTCGCCCGAGCGTAGCTTCAGCGCGTGCCTAGTTTGGCGTTCATACGCCACTTCGCCATGTGTGTTTAGCTTCACCACGAGCATGGCTTCGTCACGTGTTAGCAGAGCATTCATATGCCACTTCACTGTGTTAGCCCAAAGGCACTTCACCTTAGTTTTGATGTTGACTAACTTATAAAGTTAAGTTATTAATGATCTTGTGTTTAAATAATTTCAGTTATTGATCAAGATCTTAGTAGGTGTTTAGCTTCAACAAAAGATTCAAAGTCAAGTTTTGGAGCTAACATACTTGATTCAAGAGCTCATGCTTCAAGATCACATCTAGTACTCGAGATGGAGTCAAGCTCTATGGATCGTATTTGAATCGAGTTTTCTTGGAGATGAAGATCGAAGAGAAGACTTTGGTCTAGATTTGTTTAGTTTAGTGTTTAGATCTTGTATAATCATAATTTCATTTTGATCTGCTCAAGTATACACACACAAGTTCAAAAGTTTTGGTTTCGGTTTAACCGTTTTGGATTTTCAATAATATACTTATATCGTTTTCATGAATAGATAGAATTAAAAGAAGTTTACATGGTTTATATGTATGTTTGATTTCATCCATATACATTATTATTTCATATTATCTAAAAAACTTATTTTGATGTACATCTGATCATGTGTTTAACTTATTTTTTAATCAAAACCTAGTTTTGGATTTAATGTTAAAAACATATATATATCATTTGTGTGTGTATTGGATTCTATCCATACACACTATACTTCAAATGTGTTTCTATATCTTATTTTTGTATTTGAATAAGTTTTGAAAAAAATCAATTTTCCATTTAAAAGTTGATTTTTGGAAAATACGATTTTTGGTTTAAAGCTTAATTTCTATGCCTCAAAAATAGTTCAAATAATTTTTAATATGAGTTGAATTTTGATCGCACATATTTGTACTTCAAATATTTACATGAACTTATTTTTATAGATTTTATGATATTTTATTGGATTTTATGGGCATTTAATAGTCTAAGTTTTCAACCCTTTAATTCCAGTTTTTGGGCAACTGGCGGTCGACCGACGTGCACAAGGACATGCACATAGCCCATGCCTAAGGGCCGGTAGACCATACGGTCGACCGACTAGCACTACCCAACTCTCGAGTAGGGCCTGGTCGACCGGGTGGTCGACCGACTAGCACTACCCAACTCTCGAGTAGGGCCCGGTCGACCGGGCGGTCGACCGACTAGGCATTTTGCCTTGGGGCGATCGATCGGGCGATCGACTGACAGGCTCAGACCGTCGAAAATCTGACCATTGGCTGGTTGACCGGGCGATCGACCGACATCTTATTCTGGGCAGGTTTTGACCTCAACGGCTATATTTTTAAAGCCCTATATATAAGGATTTTGGGGGCTGTTTTTATTAAGATTTTCAAGAGCAAAAAATCTTTACTTCTCCTAAGTTTTCAGCAAGTTCTTAAAAAAGTTTTTGAGCCAAAAATTCTTTATCTTTTATTGATTTCAAAGTTTTGAAAAATCAAAGAAATACAAGATTTGAAAATTCTATTTGTTCTTTATTTTTCATATCTATCAAAAAGTTTTTCCCAATTATTTTCTGTGTTTTCTATTTCAAACAATTTGATTTCTCACATACTTAAGCCAATCAATTCAAAATCTATCTTTAAGATTTTTATTTTTGTGAGAAATATTATTTGTGATTGTTTGAGATCACCAAGTGTTGTTTGTGATCTTTGTGATCACCAAGTTGTATTTCTTTCTTTACTTTGTGCTCCCTCTTGTGTAAAGGTGTGAGAGTGGGAGTTGTGTACTCTAAGTTTGTATTATTGTAATTCCTCAGTGGAAGTTCCTTTATGGAAGATCCTGTGTGGACATAGCGAAAATCCTTCTTTATGAAGGCGGGGACGTAGAGCAATTGCTCGAACCTCGAAACATATCCCATTGTTTGCATTTGATCTTCTCTCTCTCTCTCAACCCTCATCTCTCTTTATATCTTGTATTGTTGTTATTATAGCTCATGCATATACATGTTTAATATAGTTTGTGTGCCTACACTTGTATTGAACCAAGAGAGCTATTAAAGCACCTCAACTCATAATTCAGAGGAACCGTGAGGGGTAGTTCCAAAGCCCTTCACAGGAAATTCAGACTCACTCTTGGTTACACACTTAGTGTGTTAGCATTTAGTTTTAAATTCCACATTATAAGTCCTAGATAAGCACTATACATATTCACCCCCTCTAGGTGGACTTCTAATTAGTATTAGAACTAGCGTTCCTGATATTCGATTTAACCACCAATAGTGAGATCCTCATTTGCTAATCTAGATATTTGCTTTGCATACTTATATACACTCTTGAATTATCTTGCTCCACCCACTTATGATGCATCTAACATTGATTTGTGAAAGTTTAAGATCAGTGCATATTTTAAAAGTCTTAGAATTGCATGTTTATCTTACCACTAACAAGAAATCATATTAGTAATGACAAGTATACAGATTCTAATGCATAAGTCATGAAGGCATTAAAGCACACACTTAGTAAAAACATATTTCTTTGATTTTCTTTTGTGATTCCCCTTTTGCAGTGTGGAACATATTGACTTCTCCTAAGGAACAAACGACAAATGTTTTGGAAAAGGATCCATTGGAGATGAGTCCAACCAAACTTGCTTCATGATCCAAGAGAATAACTTTCTTGAGGTAAATTTGGACACTCCTCTTGATGATTGTGCTAGCTCTTCATATGATGATAATGGTATAGATGCCCATGCTTTAAATGAAGAGCATTCTCAGTTTTGTGAAAACTTGCTTCCAAAATATAAAGCTTAAAAAAAAGTTTTGAATTAAAAGAAGAAAATAAAAATTTATATTCAAAATTTGGTATGATTTTGCAAGAGAGGGTTGAGATTTCAAATGAAAGTGATTTCTTGAAAACTCAACTTGACCTTCCTTTGAAAGAAAATAAAATTTTGAAAAATAAAAACAATTTTAATGATGTTTTGAAGAACAATGATGCTTTATCCTCAAAAAATGAGTTTGTTTTAAAAAAAATGATTCATTGAAAAAATATATTTCTTTGATTTCAAAAGAATTGAATTTTGTTTCAAAGGAAAATATTTATTTAAAAAATGATTTTACTTCACAATCTTGTCATATTTTAATTGCATCATCTTCTAATAATAAGAATAATATTTCTATTGCATGCTCCACATCTTTTTCTCATATTGAAAATGATTTATGTATGTTGAAGATGAGTGCAGATTATTTGGGCTCTTTGAGTCAATGTGCCATGAACCACACTAGATTGGAATCCATGTTTCAGAAGAAACATGCTCCATATTTTCATGCACACGAATCACAGTATACACATGCTCATCATGCTTACATATACGATCCTTTGCATGCTAGTGTGTACACTTGTACATATTGTAATCGTACTGGCTACCTTACAAAGTTTTGTTATGATAGAATACATGTTTTAACATTTGCAAGTAAAAATGTTTGGCTTAGAAAAAGTGCTAACCCCATGGACCAAAGAAAGTTTGGGTACCAAAATTCATCCCTATTTCATTTGATGTAAGTATGGGATCTCACACAATGTGAAAGTATTGGTGCCTTGATGGTGGATGCTTTTCGAGCCAAATGGTCACATTTTTGAATGCATCACTTTCAAGAAAGTTTTGGTGAGAGGACCACCATATTTTGGAGAAATAGAGACTAGCGCTACCGGTGTTGGTAACTATCTCTAACTCCTTGTTTTTGTTTATATGTTTTCATTGATGATTTTTAGCATGTTTTAGTTTTCATGTTCATTATGTTGTAATGCAATATTTATTAGACTTGTGATATACATAGATAGTCTTTAAGATACACTCATGTCCATATGAATTCATATTTTTATGTTCTCACTATAATTTAACTATTTTTTATATCCTAGTGTTAATAATAAATTGCATTTATGCTAATGATCATATTTGGTTATTTATCATGTTTTAATGTTTTATGCTTCATATTTTGATTACATATTTGAATGTAGTTTTCATTAAAACTTGTGTTTATACTTGTACAAATAGTGAGCTACACTTGATTATTGTGTTTGAGTACTTCATTTCTCTTGTAGACTCATTATATTATTTGTATAAGCTAGTTTTGATGATTCTTACATTTACACTTGTATTCCCTATTTTGTACATATTTTCATAATATATGTTTAGCTTCATGTATATGTAAATTTTATTAAAACTATTAGATATACATGTTTTATTCTTGAGTCACTTATATTACATGCCATATACTATTTTTGTGGACTCATTTCAAGTTTGGATATGTATGTATACTTTAGTTTTGATAAAACATACATATGCCTTAAAGTTTGTTTAGTTTTTGATAAAAAAGAACTTCTCGTGTTTAATGATTTTCATGTTTATGAGTAAGAAATTTTTATTTAGCTTAATTGTCTTATCTTCATGATATATTTGTTATAAAATTTTTGTACACTCTATATTTTGTGTTTACTCATTATTTTGGATTTATGAGAATTAATGTGCTTCATAGTTCTTTGAGTGTCAATTATTGTGTATTTAGCATATTTTCATGAGATATACACATGATTTTATTCCTTATTTGAAGGATTTCGTACTAGTTTTTAAAATTATCTTAAAACTACTTTTGTATTCTTCAAATGGTAGTGTTTTCAAAATATGCTAAAATTATTTTCAAATCTTATTTTTGAAAACTTCTACCATATAAGGACAGTTAGTTTGGCGATCATACCTTGTGTGTCTTAATAAAAATCTATTTAAACATGTGCATGAAAGGGTAGATGTTATGAGTTATACATAATCTTAATGATACTTCATTTTTGTATACTCATTTTTCTATATATGCATGCATCATATTTTAATTGATATTATATTGCTCTGATCATATATATATATATATATATATATATATATATATATATATATATATATATATATATATATATATATATATATATATATATAGATGTTTTCTTATGCTATAAAACATATATGACCATACATTTTTAGAGCAAATTGCTTATACTAAGCTTGATTCATGTTCTTAATGATAATTGATATCTTTACAAGCTTATGCATTATTTCATTGGTATTTCATAAAAAGGGAGAAAAATTCTTGATTTACTTTCAATTACATTTATTTTCAATTGGTATCTTACTCCCACTTTTTATGAAAAAATATTTTATTTTGAGAAATGCTAACATTTTCAATATTGGTATTAATAATCTTCAATTGTTACTATTCTTAAATTGGTATCTATATTGCAAAATATTTTTAATGTTTATCTAAAAATTTTGGTTTAAAATTTACTTTCAATTGGTATCATTTCTTTCTATTGGTATCAATTGTTAAAAAGATTATTTCATTTTCAATTGGTAAAGATTGTTTTTCTTTCAATTGATATAAAAATATGTTTTTATTGGTATTATTTATTTTTCTTCACCCTTTTGTTGATAAGTGATAAAAAGAGGGAGAAGGATTTGAGTTTATATATACATGTTTTATTAATTGTTTATGCATATATGTACATGTGTTTTATGATTCCTATTGCATATTTTTTATTATTGTTTATTGATATTTGAGCTACATTGCATATCCATATGTTTTATTGTAATACACGAGTTAAGGGGGAGCTTCTATGAAGCTTATCTTTAATCCATGCATATATAACCTCATAAGCTTTGTCATCATAAAAAAGGGGGATTGTTAGCCTAAAGGCCCTTCACTTAGTTTTGATGATGACTAACTTATGAAGTTAAATTACTAATGATCTTGTGTTTATATAATTTTAGTTATTGATCAAGATCTTAGTAGGTGTTTAACTTTAACAAAGAATTCAAAGTCAAGTTTTGAAGTTAACACGTGTTGATTTAAGAGCTCGCGCTTCAAGATTGCATCTAGTATTCGAGATGGAGTCAAGCTCTATGGATCGTGATTGGACCGAGTCGTCTTGGAGATGAGATCGAAGAGAAGACTTTGGTTTAGGTTTGTTTAATTTAGTATTTAGATCTTTTATAAGGATAGTTTAGTTTTGATATGCTCAAGTACACACACAAGTTCAAAGATTTTGGTTTCGATTTAACCGTTTTGGATTTTCAAGAATATATTTATATCATTTTCATGAATAGATAGAATCAAAAGAAGTTTATATGGTTTATATGTATGTTAGATTTCATCCATATATATATTTTTCATATTGTCTAAAAAACTTATTTTGATGTATATCTAGCCAAGTGTTTACGTTTTGTTTTTTATCAAAACTTAGTTTTGAATTTGATGTCAAAAATATAGATATATCATTTGTGTGTGTATTGGATTCTATCCACACACACTATGCTTCAAATATATTTCTATATCTTGTTTTTGTATTTGAACAAGTTTTGAAAAAATCGATTTTTCACTTAAAAGTTAATTTTTTGGAAAACACGATTTTTGGTTTAAAGCTTAATTTCTAAGCCTCAAAAATAGTTCAAATAGTTTGTAATATGTGTTGAATTTTGATCACACCTATTTGTATTTCAAATATTTAGATGAGCTTATTTTTGTGGATTTTATGGGATTTTATTGGATATGGGTATTTAATAGTCTAAGTTTCCAACCCTTTAATCCCAGTTTTTGGGCAACTGGCCAGGGCTCGGTGGACCGGTCGGTGGACCGGCGTGCACAAGGACGTGCACATAACCCATGCCTAAGGGTCGGTCGACCATATAGTCAACCGACTAGCACTACCCAACTCTCGGGTCGGGCTTGGTTGACCGACTAGGCATTTTGCCTTAGGGAGGTCGACCGGGCGGTTGACCGACAGGCTCAAACGTCAAAAATCCAATCGTTGGCGGTCGACTGATAGTCTGTTCTGGATAGGCTTTGACCCCAACAGCTATATTTTTCAAAGCCCTATATATATGAGTTTTGGGGGCTGTTTTCATTAATATTTTTAAGAATAAAAATTCTTCACTTCTCCTAAGTTTTCAGCAAGTTTTAAAAAGAAGTTTTTGAGCCAAAAATTCTTTATCTTTTATTGTTTCAAAGTTTAGAAAAATCAAAGAAATACAAGCTTTTAGAATTCTATTTTGTTCTTTATTTTTCATATCTATCAAGAAGTTTTTTCCTAGTGTTTTCTTTGTGTTTTCTTTTTCAAACACTTTGATTTCTCACATACTTGAGCCAATCAATTCAAAATCTATCTTTAGGATTTTTGTTTTTGTGAGAAAAATTGTATGAGATCCCTTGAGATTACCAAGTGTTGTTTGTGATCTTTGTGATCACCAAGTTATATTTCTTTCTTTGCTTTGTACTCCCTCTTGTGTAAAGGTGTGAGAGTTAGAGTTGTATACTCTAAGTTTGTTTTGTTGTAATTTCTCAGTGGAGGTCCCTTTGTAGAAGGTCCTGTATGGACATAGTGGAAATCCTTCTCTGTGAAGGTCAGGACGTAGAGCAGTGCTCAAACCTCGAAACATATACCATGTTTATGTTTGATCTTCTATCTCTAAACTCTCATCTCTTTTTATATTTTGCATTGTTGTTATTATTGTTCATTCATATACATACTTGATATAGTTTGTGTGCACACACTGGTATTGAACCAAGAGCTATTAAAACACCTCAACTCATAATTCAGAGAAAATATGAGGGGTAGTTTCAGAGCCCTTCATGGGGAATTCAGACTCACTCTTGATTATACACTTAGTGTGTTAGCATTTAGTTTTAAATTCCGCATTATTTGTCCTAGATTAGCACTACACCTATTCACCCCCTCTCTAGGTGTACTTTCGCACTGTACGTTTAGTTTCGCCTTGAGTGTGGCTTCATCGTGAGTGTTAGCTGGACGTTCATACGTCACTTCGCCGCGAGTTCCAGCCTCACTGAGCGCTTTAATGTTTGGAGCTGTAAGCTAACTCTGCCAGGAGCCAAACGCTGTCGTGTACAAAGCGTAATGCTGGCACGACCTGGCTTTGCTCCAACTTAACTAGCACTGCCTAGATAATTAAATAATTTAACTGTTATTCTTTTACTGATAATTATGAAGAGCTTGAAGTCTTTACTTATATTGTTTTCTAAAAACTATATTATTTTTCAATATTCACACTGATTTCATGTATCTACATAGTTTCCCGTATTGTATTATTAATATCTGCTGTGCTAATCACTTGCCATATTGATCACCTGGCACCTAACACGTAATCACTTAATACCCGCCATGCTTCTCATTTGATTCATGATTATCACATTATGGGAATCCAATAATTGATATCATGTTATACCCATGTTAGTCATGTACTCTTGTTACTCCTGTACCATGCTCCTGCTCATTCCTGTAATCTGATAATTATATATAATCAGTAATAAAAAGAACAACTTACACTGGGTCGGGGAAAACTGATAGACTTCAAATTGTAATTGTGTTTACAATGATATTAGGTATGTTGTGTAACTAAAATCTTGATTCTACTTGCGGGCCTCCAAGTGTTCCGCGGGGTGTGCTGGTACCGATTACCTCTCGTTCCGAATGGGCATACAATAAGACCCTTCCACTCCTGTGTTGGCCCAGAGGCCCATCGCTCTAGTTTTGATGGTAATTAACTCATGTAGTTATAGTACTAATGATCTTGTATTTATTTAGTCTCAGATACTTGATCAAGATCTTAGTAGGTGTTTAGCTTCAACATAAGATTCGAAGTCAAGTTTTAAAGCTAGCACGTGTTGATTCAAGAGCTCGCACATCAAGATCATATCTAGTACTTAAGAGGAGTCTAACTCAATGGATCAAGATTTGGACCAAATCAAGAAGGAGAAGAAGATTTTCAAGAAGACATGTGTCATATTTGTAAGTGTTAAGATTTATTTTTAGACAAAATATAAAGGATAGATTAGTTGTGAATTGCTCAAGTTCATACACACACACAAAAGATTTATATATGTTTTCATAAAATAGTTTTATTTTTAGAAAATACCGTTTTTAGTTTTGAGCTTCAAAGTATACATCATTGTGTTTCATGATTAGAGTTCATAAAGACAAGTTTATATAGTTTATATGTGTTTTAGATTTCATTCATGAACATTGTTAGTTCAAATGTTTAGGAAAACTTATTTGAAGTTTTCTATATCATGTGTTTGAGTTTTGGACTTATCAAAACCTATTTTAGAGCTTATTGTAAAAAACATAGATATTTCATATTATATGTGTATTGGATCATATCCATACACACTGAGCTTCAAAAGTATTTAAAATATCTTGTTTTTGTATTTGGAGAAGTTTTGAAAAAGTCATTTTTCATATTGAAGATTGATTTTGAAAAACACGGATTTTTATTTAAGGCAAAATTTCTAAATTACAAAAATAGTTAAAAATATTTGTAATATGTGTTGATTTTTGATCACACATATTTGTACTTTAAAGTATTTTAATGAACTTATTTTTGTAGATTTTATGTGATTTTATTTTAATTAAAAAGACCAAGTTTTAATCCCAAAAGATTTATAGATCAGGCTAGAGTTGGTCGACCGATCGGTCGACCGAGCCAGAAGTCGGTCGACTGCCTGCACAAACTTGCACATCCTTTTTGGCTTAAGGGCCGGTCGACCGTGTGGTCGACCGTCCACGGAGCCTTGCTCTCTGGATCTGCCCCCAGTCCACCGGGCGGTCGACCGGCAGGTCAAGCCCAGGGCACGGTCGACCGAGCGGTCGACCGTAGGCCCCAACGGTTAGAAATTCGACCGTTGGCCGGTCGACCGACAGGTCATTCTGGCCTGATGTTTGACCCAAACAGCTAGTTTTTAGGAGTCTATTTAAGGGGGCTGTTTTGGGCTGTTTTCTACAAGATTTTGAGTGGGTTTCAAAGCCAGTTTTTCCCATCTCTTGTAGAAGTTTTCTCCACTTATTTTAGAGCTAATATCTTCATATCAAAAGGAGAGTTTTCAAGAGTATTTTCAAAAGAGTTTTCTTGAGCTTTTCACCACAACTCTATCTTGTTTTTCTTACACCAACTTGAGCTTTCCATTGCTATATCAATCCTCTAGGGATCTTTATTGTGAGAGTTATTTTTGTGATCAACAGAAGTGATCACAAATTTACATCCTTATATTGTGAAATGCTGTAGAGGTTGTGGTCTTGGTGAAGAAGTGTTTTGTGGTGATCAAGTGAAGTAATCACCAAGTATTTCGACTTGTGGTTGGAGGAGTTGTAAGAGGTGCAGCCTCAGCAAGCTAGTGTGCTTGCGTGTGTTGTTCTTGCGAAAAATGTGAGGGACTTGCGGATCTGAAGTTCTAGTGTGAACTCGTTGTAAGTGTTGCGGCACCGAGTGATCCAGTGGGATCGATTCTAGTAAAAATCCTTCATAGTATTGAAGGCGGGGACGTAAAACAAGGGTGCTAGAACCTCGAAACAATTCTCCCGTGTTTGCGATTGCTCTCGCTCTCACTTGTGTTTATATTTCTTGCATACTTATATTGTTTATCTCTTTATATGCTTGATATATCTTGTGCTTAATCGATATCTGCTTGGGATTGTTTGCTCACACTTGTATTCAACCAAGAGAGCCATAGTGGCACCTCAACTCTTAATCTAGAGGAATCCTGAGGAGATAGTCTAGAGCCTTTCACCGGAAATTTGACTACACTCTTGTGTTATACTTTGTATGTTTAGCTTAATAGCTTTAATTTGCTTATAATAGTTTTAATTCCGCATCATTATCATTTGATTAGCTAGTACACCTATTCACCCCTAGGTGTATTTTCAATTGGTATCAGAGCTTGGTGCTCTTGATTTGAGTCTAACAATCTTGAGTTAAAGATTCTCATTTTAGCTAATCACTATATTTGAACACACACATATGGATTTCATGTCACCTCTTATGTTTGATATTCTTAACATCTAAACTTGAAAAGTTAAGATGTCAATGTACATAAAAGCCCTAGGAATTCATGTTTATTTTGTCACTATTAAAAATTCATATTGTTTAAATGGTAAACTTGTTGAGGCTAACATAAAAGTCATCCAAGCATTAAAGAGTACCCTAAATGATGATTATTTATGTAGGGTTGCTAACTTTGATTCGGTTTTTGTAGTATATAACACTCTAGTCTCTCTTAGTGAAAAAAATCAATACTATGCAGGGAGGGACTCGGATGATGGAAGTGATGCTTCCAACATATGCTATATGGTCTAAGGGGATAACCCCCTTGAAGTAAATTCCGAATTCGAGGTAGAAGAATATATTGACATGCCCTATGACGAGCCTACTTCTTTTTGTCAAAAACTTTTTGAAAAATATGAATTGTTGAAGAAAGAAAAAGATTCTCTTAAAAATAAATTTGAATGTGCTTCTAAAGAAAATGGATATTTTGAAAAAGGAGAATATTTTCTTGTCTTCAAAATTAAGTGACATTTGTGAAGGAAATAATTTTTTGAAAAATAAAATTATTTCATGAAAAAAAGAAATTATTTTGGAAGAAAATAACTCTTTGAAAAGAAAAATTGTTTCAAAAGAAAAAGAAAATATTTCTAAAAAGAAAAAGATAGTTGATTCTCATTCTTTTCATGCTAATAATGTTGCATCCTCTTTTGATAAAATGAAATTCATGTTTTGAAAAAGAGAATTGATTGTTTGAGCTCAAATTTGAGCAATTGTGCATTTAATCATAATAGATTAGAATTCATGTTTCGCAAGAAATAAAATTCATATGTTCATGCATATCCTACACGACATAAACCTCATGCACATCATGATCACACTCATTCTCATATGCATGCTAGAATGTACACATTGTGGCCGCAAAGGCCATCTTGCAAGATTTTTCTTTGATATTATTAAATTTATAAATTTTACAAATAATAATATTTGGGTTTCTTATAATACTAACCCTCGTGGACCCAAAAGAAAATGAGTATCAAAATTCCACATCTTGTGTTTAATGTGGGTTCTCACATGACGTGAGAGTATAGTGTCATGGTGGTGGATGCATGTAGAGTTAGATGGATATACCTTATTGATGCATCACTATCAAGGATGTTTGGTGGGAGGACCACCATGGTTTGAAGGCTTAGAGAATAGTACATATGTTTGGTAACTATCTCTAAACTCCTATTTTAGTTTACATGCTTATGTATAAATACTTTTAGCATGTTTTAATTTTGTACTTCATGTGGTGAATACTTGTTTAGATATAGTTTTCATTAAAACTTGTGTCTATACGTGTACAAGTAGTATTCTATACTTGATTATTATGTATTTGTGCTTCATTGCTCATTTGCACTCACTACATGTATATGTATAACTTAGTTTTGATGATTCTTTCATTTATACTTATTTTCTCTATTTTTGTATATGTTTTGCTTCATGTATATGCTATTTTGTCTAAAACTAATAAATATACATGTATACCCTTGAGTCACTTGCCTTTATAAAAATTCTATTATGAACTCGTTTGTGTTTGGATATGTATGTAAAGTTTTAGTTTTAATAGAACATACATATACTTTGAAGTTTATTTAAATTTGATGAAAAATAAATTTTAATGATTTTCATATGTTTTGGTATTTTGAACTTTATTGCTTATATTCATAAATATGCTATTCACATGATTCTTGTGCACTCACATTATTTTTTTTCTTATGAATTTATTTTCATGAGCTTTATATGAGCTTTTTAAATCTTGAGTGACAATTTTTGTGTACTTAGCAATGTTTCATGACATATATATGATTTGTTTGCTAAATTGAAGGATCTTTAACTAGTTTTCTAAAAATTACTTTAAACTAGTTATTTATTCTTTACTTGGTAGTGTTTTCAGTTTATAATTGTTTTCAAATCTTATTTTGAAAACTCCTACCTTCTAAGGGCGGATGGTTGGGAGATCATGCGTTGTATGCCTTACTAAAATCCTTTATCTTGTGCATGAAAGGGTGATAGTTATGAGTTATACACATGATCTTCATGAAATCTTATTTTTGTATACTATTATTTGTTTCTTATATATGTATGCTTCAAAATTCAATTAGTATTAATTTCAAATTGGTATTTCCATTTTCATATATATATATATATATATATATATATATATATATATATATATATATATATATATATATGATTTGATTGTACTTGTTTTATAATATTTACATTCTTAAAGTACAAATTATGTTTATGGTAAGCTTGAGTTTATTCTAAATATTAATTGGTATCTATATAAGCTTATACATTGATTTCAATTGGTATTTCAATTGGTATTTATTTGATATCAAAAAGTACTTTATGCTTCATCTTCAATTGGTATCAAAATCTACTATTAGTATCTTAAAATTTTTTTCACTACAATTTGATTTCATTAGTATCAAATTTTCAAATTTTTGTTTTGTTGACTTAAGAAATTTCAAAATTTTGTTTTAAGTATTATCAAAAATGTTGTTTTAAAATTTGTTAATATGTATTGCTTATATGCAAGGAGAGCTTAACATCTCCTCTATATATAGATTCATATTGAGTGTATCTCACATTGAGGAGCTTGACCTCTCTTCTTTACGTGATACACGTGTGTAGGGGGAGCTTAACATCTTCGCTTATATATTGTATATTATGTTTTATGTAGGTTAAGGTCTAGTCATCTCTTCTCCATATAATGTATGTATGTAGGGGGAGCTAATTTTACGTCTCTCCTCTTCATGAATGTATATCACATATACATCTTTATTATTTGATTGTCCTCACCCCTTTGTTGATGAATTGACAAAAAGGGGGAGAAGAATTTTGAGAGTTATATATGCATGTTTATATCTCAGTTTATGTCTATATATTTGGTTTAATTTATGAATTTTATTGAATATCTTTATTGCTTATTGCTATGCATGAGTTAAGGGGGAGTTTCTATGAAGCTTAACTTTAATCCATGCATATATAACTCTATGAGTTTTGTCATCATCAAAAAGGAGGAGATTGTTGGCCCAAAGGCCTATCGCTCTAGTTTTGATGATGATTAACTCATGTTGTTATAGTACTAATGATCTTGTGTTTATTTAGTCTCAGATACTTGATCAAGATCTTAGTAGGTGTTTAGCTTCAATAAAGGATTCGAAGTCAAGTTTTGAAGGTAGCACGTGTTGATTCAAGAACTCGCGCATCAAGATCGCATCTAGTACTCAAGAGGTGTCTAGCTCATTGGATCAAGGTTTGGACCTAATCAAGAAGGAGAAGAAGATTTTCAAGAGAAGATTTTCAAGAAGACTTGTGTCATATTTATAAGTGTTAAGATTTATTTTTAGACAAAATGTAAAGGATAGATTAGTTATGAATTGCTCAAGCTCATACACATACAAAAGATTTATGTGTTTTCATAAAATAGTTTTATTTTTAGAAAATACCGTTTTTGATTTTGAGCTTCAAAGTATACATCCTTGTGTTTCATGATTAGATCATCAAAACAAGTTTATATGGTTTATATGTGTTTTGGATTTCATTCATGCACATTGTTGGTTCAAATGTTTAGAAAAACTTATTTGATGTTTTCTATATCATGTGTTTAGTTTTAGATTTATCAAAACCTATTTTAGAGTTTATTGTCAAAAACATAGATATTTCATATTATATGTGTATTGGATCATATCCATACACACTAAGCTTCAAAAGTGTTTAAAATATCTTGTTTTTGTATTTGGAGAAATTTTGGAAAAATCGTTTTTCAAATTGAAGATTGATTTTCAAAAATACGAATTTTTTAAGGCAAAAATTCTATATTACAAAAATAGTTAAAAATGCTTGTAAAATGTGTTGATTTTTATCACAAATATTTGTACTTCAAAATATTTCAATGAACTTATTTTTATAGATTTTATGTGATTTTATGGAATTTATTTTAATTAAAAAGACCAAGTTTTAATCCTAAAAGATTTACATACTAGGCTTTCTGACAGTCGACCGATCGGTCGACCGAGGTAGAAGTCGGTCGACCAGGCGGTCGACCGATGTGCACAAACGCGCACAACCATTTTGGCTTGAGGGCTGGTAGACCGTGCGGTCGACCGTTTAGAGA
The DNA here is from genome assembly GCA_038442645.1 of Agave tequilana. Taxonomy (NCBI): domain Eukaryota; kingdom Viridiplantae; phylum Streptophyta; class Magnoliopsida; order Asparagales; family Asparagaceae; genus Agave; species Agave tequilana. Next base: position 15,320 of record JAVJIF010014397.1, on the reverse strand, counting down.
GCTTTGCTATCTGGATCTGGCCCCGGTCGACCGGCAGGCCCTAACGGTCAGAAACTTGACCGTTGGCAGGTAGACCGGCCGGTCGACTGACAGGTCATTCTGACCTGATGTTTGACCCCAACGGCTAATTTTTGGGAGTCTAATTAAGGGGGCTGTTTTAGGCTGTTTTTTACAAGATTTTGAGTGGGTTTCAAAGCTAGTTTTTTCCATCACTTCTAGAGGTTTTCTCCACTTGTTTTAGAGCTAATTTATCCATATCAAAAGGAGAATTTTCAAGAGTGTTTTCAAAAGAGTTTTCTTAAACTTTTCACCACAACTTTATCTTGTTTTTCTCACACCAACTTGAGCTTTTCATTGCTATATCAATCCTTTAGGAATTTTGTTGTGAGAGTTATTTTTGTGATCAAGAGAAGTGATCACAAGTTTATATTCTTGTATTGTGAAGTGTTGTAGAGGTTGTGGCCTTGGTGAAGAAGTGTTTTATGGTGATCAAGTGAAGTGATCACTAAGTGTTCTGACGTGTGATTAGAGGAGTTGTAAGAGGTGCAGCTTTGGCAAGCTAGTGTGCTTGCGTGTATTGTTCTTACAGGAATAAGTGAGGGACTTGTCGTTCCGGAGTTCTAGTGTGAACTCGTTGTAAGTGTTGTGGTACCGAGTGATCCGGTGGGATCGATTCTAGTGAAAATCCTTCATAGTGTTGAAGGCGGGGACGTAGAGCAAGGATGCTCAAACCTCGAAACATTTCTCCTGTGTTTGCGATTGCTCTCCCTCTCTCTCACTTGTGTTTATATATCTTACATGCTTATATTATTTATCTCTTTATATGCTTGATATATCTTGTGCTTAATCGATATATGCTTGGATTGTTTGCTCACACTTGTATTCAACCAAGAGAGCCATAGTGGCTCTCAACTCTTAATCTAGCAGAATCCTGAGGAGATAGTCCAGAGTTCTTCACTGGGAATTCGGCTACACTCTTGTGTTACACTTTGTGTGTTTAGCTTAATAGGTTTAATTTGCTTAAATAGTTTTAATTCCGCATCATTATCATTAGATTAGTTAGTACATCTATTCACCACCCTAGGTGTATTTCATCCTGTGCCTCGTGACAGGTTTCGTATCAGCAACAGACCATCCTGGGCTATTTCGGGTATGCACGGGACCCATATATGTACATATTCTCTCATAAATTACACTAATTATCCATGTTAATTATCATCTAATCAAAACTTAAGATAATTAATCATGATTACATGAGACGGGTGTTATGATTTCTGATGAAATTATTTTTGATGATCAGTGTTAAAATATAAATCAGGATTTTACAATTCGGGGTGTTACTTAAAAAAGTTAGTACAAGAGATCTAATTTTCTCCTTGATGCTCACAAGAGTATTCGTCTTCCCCTTGAATCCCACAGGATTATGAGAGTACACTTCTTTTTATGCACCATCACTTTTCTCTCTCTTTTTTGGCTTCCTCTTTACCTTTCGTCTTACAATAGACTTAGTTACAATCTTTATTTATAGAATTTTACAATACAAATTTTATTCAAATTATGAGATGATCTTGGCTATCGGATGCTTGAAGAACTTGATCAATCATTGTAAGAGTTGATTTCCTTAATTTAGAAGAATTCTAGACTCTTCAATCTTTAAAAATAAATCTTATGAATTGATTCTTATTCGAACTCTATCAAAAAAAGAAACATGAACGCACCTAAATAGGAAATGGATTCCTGTTTTTGGTCTTTGGCTGTCGACAACTTTTTCAGGCTTGTCGATAGGCCCATATCGATAGCGCTTTTAGCTTGTAGAAAATCTGAGATGTGGCTCCTTTTTTGTATCTTCTGTTGATAGGACTTATCCTTTAACAAACAAAACTTCTTGATCTACTTTTTTTTTTCAAGTCTTTTGTTCTCCAATTCGATTGGATTTTCTTTGACCATCATCTTTTCTTAAAACAAGGTAATATCCTAATTCCATTGACTTGATCGTTGAGTTGCTTCAGCGCCTCCTGCTCGCAACGGTGTTCTCGTGGTTGAGAGACGCCTCCTCTCGATCGTGATCTGACAGGGCTTGCTACTCCTTCATCTGCTCCTTCATGTTAGCGAGCATTTGAATGATCTGACCTTCGTATAGTGGCGGCGGTCAGGCGCTGGTGACTGTCCTTTGAGATGAGAAAGAGCTGGCGTCCTCTGTGGCACGCTCGCAATCGATGACGTGTGGGGAGACCATACCCAGCTACAGTACTGGTCTTGTCCTTTGACAGAGCGCCGTTGCGGGCGATTGTTTGCTTCGTGGGGGCCATCAATGCTAGAGAAGAGACTTTTTGAGGAAGGTTGGAAGGGAGGAAGACCTCGAGTGTAGACTCAAGATCTTAATGAAAAACACCAATTTGTGGTGGATAAAACTCTATCACAAACAATTGAATGCTCTTGATCAGACCAGTCAGAGTATACAGAAAGAAGATGCCCTTCGAGTTAGGAGCACCGGTATGGTGCTGGCCTAAGACCCTCAAGCATAAGAATCAGTAAGTGGAAAGGAGGTAAGACCGGATAAAGAAAAACTATTGATATGTTGTGGTGGTAGACTGGTAAAAAAAACATCCAGTGTGGTGTAATATGTGCTCTGAGGATAAAGGAAGCGACCTCCTTCTTTTGGAGAAGAAGGCATATTTATACCCAACGGAGGCGATGGAGTGGATGCGGATCTCGGTTGATTGGTTTGACTATGCATCTTCGTAACCACTTGGGTTGAATCTTGATAGTTAAGATTGACGCGCTGGAAAGTTATCCATCGTTATCCCCAACTGTTTGATGAGCTGCAGGGTCGTCACAGAATCCTGACCGAGTATGAAGATAAGAGCGCTTAACCGCCTTCGCAATTTGTAGGATTCATCTCGATCAGCCGTTGAATGGAAGAAGTTGTTGCCACGTGGCGAGACTTCTGGATTGGAGTCGTAGTGTCTTCGAGCGACGGTGTGGCTTCAGAGTTGTAGACATGGGAAGTTCTCGTAAGGAGAATGATGGAGACTTCAGATCGGGTTCCAGAGAATTGATTTATGATCCTGCTTCAGGATACGTCTCGTGAACTTGATAGTGACAGAGATCAAATTTTGACCACTATAACAACCAAACACATATCTTCAAATTTTCAGTTTCTTCCTGATGATAGTCTTATTTTGTCACATTAAATTCTAACTCATTTCTTTGTTGAAGTGAGTCCCACAAAGTTAGGGGTCCGCGGAGCGGCTTAATTGTGGTAGTGATTGCGAACACCTCTCCTCTGAACACCTCTCTCCTCTGAACTTAGCGTGCACAGTTAGCTTGCATGCCGTCTTATCATAGTTATGTAAGATAAATATTATTTGTTTAGATACTATTTTGAACCTATACCGAGTGGAAGGGAAATACAAATCAATTGAAAGATTCGAATTTCTTCAAGATGGATAATAACCAAGGATTTTTTCAATTAAATATACAAGGACAAGTTATTTTGGGCTCATACTTTTAAAAGCTGATATGAAATTTCAAATAAGTTATTGGATCAGAATGTTTTTCTCTTGACAAGAAGTATTTTCCTTTTTTTTTTTTCCCTTCCTTGAAGAAGAAAATGAAAAAGAAAGAAGAGAAGAATTGAAACGATATAATGTTAAAGGTTGCTTTATATTTGTCAATGAAGTGGAACAATTGGGATAAGGTTCTAAGGTCCTTGTTTGATAACTACATTCCATCTTTAGGTATGAAGTTAAGAAATTTATTCGTTCACGGAACAATCCTATTGGATATAATCATCCTAAAGTTTTTAAAAGGACGATGGATATGCATAGAAATTGTTTAGCAATCAGAGAACTATGATAGGGTGGTGGTATCTTGGTGCTTCCGCGTTTGGCAAGTATATGATTACTATTTGTTTGTAATTATCATTATTATTATTATTATTATAGAAGAAAGTATTCGGTGCTCATGCATCAAACATTTGTTTTCAAAAGTTTGGTACAGAGGGGAAGAGAGGGACAATACCTATTAAGAATTGTTTTTACTCTCTGCGACATTAGAGCACCAATGCATGTCCAAATTGTTTAACACATTGTCCACCGCGAGTTGTCACATGATCAGTTTTAAGTTCGTTAAGAACTTTGCTCACTAACAAATCACCGGTTCGAATTCACATTTTTAGTTATATTTAATTTCGACCAATGTGACCGCTGTTCAGATCCTGAGCATACTTCCGACTAATCATTAGTTCAAATAGCGTTGAGTAGCGATTTTCTAGTGAAAAAAAATTAAAATAATTAACTAACACATTCTTTGCTCGCAACGTTTTCAATTTGCTTTGGAGAGCCATAAGAATTTCACAAGAAACACACATTTGCCAGATTTAAATAACTTAATCTCATATAGGTTCAGAATTTACGTAAATCATATGAACAATTTGATTGTAATTTGTCCACCTAGATTTCCTTACCCTTCACTTAAACCCAATTCAGAGCATCTCCTTGTATACAGTCTATGTAGCCATTCTTTTCCCAAATGGTTAAACTAATTAAGTTGACTATAATCAGTTTCACCCTGAGAGTATTATAATTTCTATACCCCACCAGAACTTTCCAAATATTAGACAAAATTTATAATAAATTGCATTGCTTCCCCGTTCTACTATTAACTAATATTATATACACACACATCCTCCCCCTCACGTGCTAGCATCAGAAGGGCTTCTGCAAGTACATCAGTATGTCTTGGATCGGGTCCCTTAATCCGGGATCAAACGAACCCGGCCCGAAATCCGAAAACGCGCCGGTGGCACCCCCGTTATTAAACGGCACATCGAGGACCTTGTCCCACGCGTTCCACTTGGGCTGGCTCTCCGCCTCCCTCTCGCACGTGAAGTCCGGCGACAGCACGTGCTCGGAGCAGCTGGAGTCCGTGTGAAGCCTGGGCACCGAGTCGGCCGTGTCAAAATACATCGTGTCCATCGCCTGCGGCACGTGCAAGTCCGGCAGAGGCAAGTGCAGAGGGATAACTGGCTTCTGCTCTGGCGTTTCCGGGTCGGGTTGGATGATCTTAGGCCCGACCCATTTAGGGTTGGGGCCGGCTGTCACGTGCTTCTCCAATCCCCCCTTCTTGTAGATTCGGCACAGTACCCAGTCGTCCAGCTGCAAGGCGACACGTGGCAAGCATTAGTTCGTGCGAAATGATGCAACAAAACAGCGACACATCAGTATATGCAAAAGTACAGAGGTGAAAATTATTTTGAGGGAGACTGTTGTTTATCTTTTTCGTCTTTGGCCTCAATTATTGAAAGTCACCAAGTTGTCACACCTGAACAATGAAATTATTGAGAGTCTAAATACAGTATAAATACGTACTCTGAGACTGTTCCTTTTGCGGGCGGATCGGTCGACGTCGGCGAGGCGGTACTCGTGCATGATCCAGTTGGTCTTCTCGCCCTTGGGAGCTTTCCCAGCGTAGAGAAAACCAACGCTTTTTTAACCCCAACGGGTTTCGGAGCTCCGATAGCCTTATCGGCACCGGTCGCCTTCCAGTAACCCGAACCCGCTGCCCTATTGGGTCTGGATCCGTTAGGGTACTTGCGGTCCTTGGGGAAAAGAAGTACCACTCTTCTCCCCATACAACGCCATCCCTGCTTGTTTGTTGTCACAGGCACAACATGTAAATCACAACAAATCAATTTGTGTGGAAAAGACGATTTTACACTTGCTGGCAGTGAAAATTACCTGGAAGGTCCCACGGGTCGAACTTGTAGAGGTCGATGTCGGCGACGATGGGCACCGATATCGGCGAGCCGGCGCATTTCCGGCAGAGGTACTGCATGACGAGCTCCTCGTCAGTGGGATGGAATCTGAATCCAGGAGGCAACTTCAAGTCCTCAGCACTCATTTTCCTTAATTTTTTTTTCCCCCCCGCTTTTTATTATATAATTTCAATTATCTCTGTGAAGAGCTTGAAAGTTTGGAACCAAGAGGAGCTCCCCATATATAGCGCTAGAGGGCGGGGCAAAGGAAAGTGACACGTGCGGAGTGCCGCGGGGTGGCTTTGTGAATGCACGCGCGTGCGTAACCGCAGCGGGGGCGCCAAGTTGACCGTGGACCAGTCCCACGTGGCTCCCCATCCTGCGGCTACAACTGTCTGGTCCGGCCTCGGGGTTCGCTCACTGCTTGCGTCACCTTTTCTGGACTGGTTCCAACGTCGGCGGCCCACGCGGCACCAACGGCCCACCTTCCCAGCTCAAGACAAAAACTCAAACAGTCACACCCCGGTGTTCACCACAGAGTCTTCAGCGGGCCCCGGTCTTCAGTGTCTGGGTGAGACTCGGCTGCTGAGATATTTAACCGGTTCGCGCAGTTTGTTGAGGTCATCGTGAGGCCCACACGCTTTTTTTAGTTGGCGCGTGCCGTGTGACGAGCGACGTAGGGCCCGCGGGGAAAGAGGAAGGCGCGCTTACATGAGCAGCTGGACTGTTAGTAGAAAGGAGGGGATTGGGAGCTGGGGCCCACAAGGGAAACGAATGTTGGGCCAGTGGGAGGCCGACACGTGGAGAGGATAAGACGAGATTAAAACGGTGGGGATAGGTTTAGGGTAAAGGAGAGGGTCATTAAATAGGAGAGGATAAGGATGGAGTCAGTAGCGGGGGTTAGTATAATTGGAAATAATCAAACATGAGTTGTTATCATAGGGAGGATAATTAGCAATTTGAGCACATGAGATGGGGATGGGGATGGGGAGGATAAGATAATGGAGCAGGGGATTCCCCACTTGCCTCGCGTTCATACTACAAACCCTTAGTTCAGTAATCCAAACTTGGTTGACTTGGATCGGTTGGAGCATCATGCTTCATATGTCACCGGTTTGAATCTCTCACCTCACAGACATATATTCTTCCTCACGTGGCTGCTGGTCAGGCTCAGATTTGCTCTCTAGAGGTCGCCAGTTCAAATTCCGTGGGCGAATTTAATTATAAAAAAAAAAGTAATCCAAACATCATTTAAATCACTACTGAGGTGAAATGGTGATATATTATTTTTTATAAAACAGGGAGAAAAAACCTCTTTAGAGGTTATTGTTTATCTACTTAATAGAGACATGCACGCCAGTCTGATGCAGGAACAAATCAATAGATTTATGTAAATGACATCATTTATGTATCATTAATGTGCTTGTCTCCATTTGTCTCTCGAGTAGAAATTAATACAAGTTACAAATGAGTTTGTCAGTACTCCTTGAAAACCGGCGTCTGATTTTTTTAGTGTATTATTTTATACTTTAATCTCTTTTACAACTTGTCTACTGCATTATTTGTACAGAAAGTGCACCCCACAAATTAAAGAGCCCTCAGTCCTTGTCTGTGTCCTCTGTTGATCTAATTCTTGATGAATCAGCTCTGTACCTTCTGATCTAGAGATTCCAATTACCCTTTGGATGGGTATTTACTGTTTAGAGTTATAACTCTTAACCATCATCCAAGTTTATTTCATATGCTCATATATTTAATTTATATCGTACTTTTGTTTTCTCTATTATTTCTCACCCAATTCCAGGGTTTTGTGTTCAGAAGTATGGTCTCAATTAGGCTGGAAGGAAACTATGAAAGAAGAAATGGTGGCATTAAAGTAGACTTCTTCTCTCCAGAGTGGGAAGAAGAAACTGGCTGGTTGTCAGTGGTGCATGCAGTTAAACTGATTCTTGATGACTCTTTGGTAAGACTTAAAGCTAAGCTAGTATAAGGATGTTCCTACACATATGGAGTTGCCTCTCCTCCTCAATTGTTAAGATGATGTCAGTACATCTTCAATGTGTCTTCCAATCTCTCTCGATGTTGCTTGTCATTGGTCATTGTATCAACTTTTTCAAAAATCATCGTTTTCACAGTACATTCATGTAAGTTTCACTTGTAATAAGTTGTACCTCAAAATGGTTAAATTTGATGTCATGTAAACCCACGTGCAGTCCAATTACAATCCTAAAATATCACTTTAGAACTATTTTCTAATTTAATATTATTTATGGTCAACTTTGCGGTGAACTTTTCTACTTTAATTTCTATATTACTAATCAAACACCAGAAAACACAATATGCGTTTTCACTTACACTTTCACATTACAACTAAATACTGAAAATGAGAATTGCACAAGTCTAAAATTTTCACTACACTTTCACATTTTTCATTCTCATTTTTCACTTACATCTTTTCCTCTACTTGTATCAAACAAAACAAGCCTTTAAAGAAGAAATCTATGTCCAACAAAATCTGATGCTTAGGAGGAGTTAGAGTAGCAGATTAAAGAAGTTATAGTATAAAATCAATTAGTCTTCTAAAGGATGATTTTAAAAAAATTTGCTGCAAAGTTTGATCTTTGGAGGTATGACTGGTATTCTATCTATTAAAAACTGTCAGGGAAAGAGGATGTTATTGGTTATGCATGCTGACGATTGATTATTACTGGGGATAATGAGCGTTACATCAGTTCTTTGAAGGTAGAAAAGTTTTCACTCTCAGGATCTTGGACATAACGATATAAGATCCTAAATTTCGAGATCCCTTATCTCAGATGTAAAGTAAGTGATATGTGAGTAACATAAGCGATATGTGTGTAATAACAGTAAAAAATAAGTAATATACACTATAAGTGGATAATATAGTGATATGTGAGTAATATAAGCGATATGTGTGTGATAAAAGTAAAAATAGATAATATACACCATAAGTAGGCATATAAGTCATACATGAGTTAAAATAAGCAATATGTTGTAATAAATTTAAAAAATAGGTAATATATACATTAGTAGGTAATATATGTGATATATGAGTAACATAACTCATATGCGTGTAATAAAAATAAAAGTAGGTAATATACATCATAAGTAGATAATATAAGTAATATGTGACTAACATAAACGATATATGTGCACCATAAATAATTAATATAAGTGATAGGTGAGTAAAATAAGTGATATGTGTATATTAAAAATAAGAATGGATATATATACCATAAGTGGGTAATATATGTAATATGTGAGTAATAAAAATAAAAGTAGGTAATATAAGTAATATATGAGTAACATAAGTAATATATGCGTAATAAAATTAAAAGTAAGCAATGTACATGATAAGTAGGTAATATAAGTGATATGTGAATAACAAAAAGATTTATATGTTATAAAAATAAAAAATTAGTAGTATACACCATAAATAGGTTATATATGTCATATGTGAGTAACATAAGCGATATGTTTGTGATAAAAGTAAAAAATGCGTAATATACACAATATGTAGATAATATAAGTGATATGTGAGTAGCACACAAAATAAGTAACACAATCATAAGTGAGTAAATTAAATATTAAATTGGTAAAAAAAGCGATAGATATGTTAAAATCATAAATGTGAGTATGTGTACTAACTAATAAGCACATAGTACAAATAAAATCCATATTTAACTTATAATTGCAGATGAATAAGAGTACTTTGAACATCTAAGAAAAAAGAGAGACTTAGAATGTGAATAAAAAGGATGTGGAAGAAGTAAGAATAGTTCAAAAGAATTAAATAAGTATGAGATTTAAGTGATAACGACAAAATTGTCAAAAACTGATGTAAGTTATATTTGGAAAAAGAAAAAAAAAACTAAAAAGTATAGATTTTTAAAATTATGTACTAAAGAAAGGGTCAAACGGGTTTCGAATTAAAAAAAAAATGAGTCAAAATATAAATCTTTAGATAGTTTTCCCATTTTTATTAGCACCAATCTATATCCGAGTCTTTTTCAGAGAAGAAAACAGAAAGGAGGACTGTCTGCAGAGATTGAAACAAAGAAGAAAGTATTATTTAGGGGAAAAAAAAGGAGGAGGAAAAAATGAAAGAAAGGAAAGGAACCCAGACAAGTATTTAAAACTTGAAGTCATAACACTAATAACTCAAACAAATAAATATTTGCTTACAAGCTTTTCTTGATTAGGTAATTAGGGGCTCCTGTCATACTGAGGAAAAACAGAGAGCTCACTTGACAATTATGCAGAGCAACCCAACAATCTTATTTAATAATCTATAAAGACTCAAGCATCAATCCAAATTTGTTTAATTCTTGTGATTCTCAAGGGAAACATTCATCATAGAGTCACTAACACATGTTTCTTTTCTTTAGCTTTGCCTAATTAGAGATAAGGGCCTGCATCTAATAGGTGTGGGTGTTGGAATAAAATAAAAATAAATAGGATTCAATTACTTGTATGAACACACATAGTGAGGACTTTGATATGGACTGATAAGTATATTAAATATTATATTAATCTTAACCTGGATCATTGCAAGAGTCTGATGACATAATGTTTCATCATAACATTTATTTTAATTTTTGCTTCCATTATTTCAGACACTTGATCCTCTTCCAGAAGATGTATCAAGTGGTCCTGGATGATGATGAATAATTCAGCAAATGGAGAAGTCCAAGGTGGCTTGCTGACCATGAATCCAATAAGGGGAGAGATTGAACTGCACATCTAGGTTTTTAAATAGATTTCAGTTTTGAGCTTTAAATATTGTATTCGGAACTTGAGGTTCTTCTGTGCAAACAATTAGCCTCTAAATGTTATTATCATACGTCTATTGTGCTTCTTCAAATTTCAGATTTTCTTTTGTCAGATTATTCTGTTATGACTATGAAGTTTTCCATAACAGAGGAGGATACACCAGTTCTTGCATCTCTTTAAACTCCTGAGGAAAATATATGCTCTGATACTAAGCTTGCCGAGAAAATCATAGGGAGTAAAAGCAGAAGAATTTCCCTTTTAGAGTGAAAGAAGTCATTATTTTGTTAATAAGTCATCGTTAATGAAACAATTGACGCCGAAAGATACATTTATATGCGGGAGAGAGTGTAAAATCTTACTTGTAGAGTTTTTTTTAACTCATTAGACATTGGAGATGATAGCCTAGAGTCGACAAAAGCTATAGCGGTAGTTGACAGGCATTGCAGTCGACATGCATCAAGGCGTGGTCGATAGCGGATATTGAGACACGCCAACAGAGAAGAGATGTTCGTCAGTCTGTCGACATGCTTTGAACTGTTGACAGGAATTTTGAGAAGGCGGCTGACAAATGACTTAAAAAAGAGTTGGGCCTTGTGCAGTCTGTCAACAACGATAGGCGAGTCCAAGGTGGTTTCTGAATTCGTTTCTAATCCGATTTCAGAACTGTTGATTTCCATTTTTCTTCGTGAACTCTTTGACTATATATTGAGGTGGTGTTGTACACTAAATTATAACCTGAATTGATTGATTAATAATATCTCTCTTCTCTTATGCTCTAAGTACGTAGGCAATTGCCGAACCTCATTAAATCTATATCTCTCTTTCTTTCTTATTTATTTGTTCTTTCTGTGTTTGTGATTATTCTGCAGCATACTCTAGTGTTTGTACAAGATCTCTGGCAAGTCCCAACAAGTGGTATCAAAGCTTTTAAGGTTTCGTTGGGGAGTTTCATTTTGGTGGAGCAGATCGCTTTAGAAACTGGTTGACGATTTCATTTAGAGGTAAAAATTTGATCTTTATATATTTAGATTTATTTTCACTAATTTTTTCGCATTTCTTTGTTAGATTTGCTGGAGATGGCCTGGAATAGTCAACCCGTGGATAAGCCGTGAATACTCATCAGTCAAAAATTGACGTGGTGAAGTCTGATGGTATGAACAATTTTGACATGTGAGATGTGAGGTAATGGATACGCTGATGGCACCAAACCTCGAAGATGCTCTACAAAGTCGGAGGAGACTTCTGAAAAGGACTGGGACAAGATGAATAGAACGATGTGTGGGGTCATAAGATATTGTTTAACACAAGATATCAAGTATTATGTGATGATCGAGACTTCAGCAAAGAAGATTTGGGAGATCCTAGAGGGGCAAGTACTTGACCAAGAGCATAGAGAACCGCTTGTACCTGAAGAGGAGGCTTTATTGCTTTCAATTAAAGAAATGTATCTCATTCAGTGAACATATGAATAACTACACGAAGCTTCTTTTGAGTTCTCTTCTTGACGAGGATTATGGGACCTTCATTCTCACCCAAATAAATGATAAATAATCCCTTAGCTATAATGAAGTTTCTTCTGCTCTTGTAAATCATGAAATGAGAAGGAAGGACAAAGGGTTCTCAATAGCACATCAGCACAAGCGTTGACGGTAAGAGGCAGAAGTTTCAGTTGAAAGGGAAAAAGTGATCGTGAAAGATTAAAGTTCAGAGCTAGTTTCAGAGATATGAAGAAAAATCAGTGTGCCTTCTGCAAAGAGATAGGGCACTGGAAGGTTGATTTTCTAAGGATTAAAGATAATAAGAAGGAATGAAGCCTGAGGCAAATCTCACACAAGTGATCAGTACATAAGCTAATGGTACTTCATAGGCAGATGGATCAGATTTGAACTCATCAGTATTCTCGTTCTCAGACACTACTCTACTGTTGGTGATTGAGGTTCTACCTGCACACAAAAATACAGAATTTCAGAACTTGAGAATAGAAGTGCAAGGTACTCAATACTACCGCGAAAGCAAGTGACTATGCGGGTCGTGATCCACAAGGAGGGTCTTGCGATAGAAGCGTGTTGCAAGTTAATTTTTAGTTCAATTAAAATGGTTAAAAGATGTTCTCTTGTTCTTGTAAAGAAAAGAAAATAATCTATTGTTAAATTAAAAAGAAAGTGGTAGATAGAAAGAAGGTGGAGAAAATAGAAAATAAATTTATACAAAGAAAGTGAAATAGTGAATTAAGGGTCTGTTTGGTTGTCGTAACTGACCGTAATTCGTAGTTGTAATTGGTAAAGTCTTTTACAATTGTAAATGAGTTACATGTATATAAATTTTATAGTGTTTGATTGGTAATATAAATTGTAAAGTGAGAAAGTTATTGTACTTTACGGTGTTTGGTTGTCGTAATGTATAAGTCGTAAGCGAAAAAGTTGACCACAAAATTAACTATTTGGTGATTTTAAAAGTTTTAATACTGCAAAAAATATTAAAAAAGTTAAATATTAAAAAAATTTAATATTAATATAAAAAAATATTACAAACTTGTATGACCACAAAATTAACTGTAAACTGGGCTGTAAGTGAGTGGTAAAGGTTTGCAAGTGAGTGTTAGTTGAGTTACGTAAGTCTTTTACGAATTACGGTCCAAACAAACGCCGCGTAAATGTAACTGAGTAGTAAATTATTTACGAATTACGGAGTTTTACGCGAAACAAACGGCCCTAAGTTGAGAGTTGGTGATGTTGGTAATCGAAACTAAAAATTAAAAGAAAAGAAGAAAACCTTAAAGAACTTACTTACCTCTTCTGTTTTATGACTTACCTTGAATCCTTGGCAAAAAAAACTTATCTCGTCTTGAAGGGAGCAAAATATGGCAAATAGGATCTTCCCCATTCTCAGACTTAAATTATGAATTCAAAAGCAAGCAGAAAATAAATGAAAACGACTATCCATCATCATAAGCCATCAAGGGTACTTCAATGACAATGCAGGTTCGATGCTATAGGTTTTATTTGGATTATCATCAAAACCAAATAAAAGAAAAGTAAGAGAAGAAAACAAGATAAAAATATAACTTTGATTCAATAAAGTAAAAATAGAAGAAAGAAGAACAACTTACACTGGTATCATGCTCAGTACAAGCTTCACTCTCATTCCTCCATGAAACTCTTCTCTAGTCTCAGTTACATAAAGAAAAATAAAAATTACATAAATAAAAAGTAAAAACCTAAGTTACAAACTAAAGAATAGCTTGGCCTATACTCTTGTTGAATCCTTTCCGTTTGTCTTCAAGAATTAATTTATTTATAGGATTAAAAGGATAGTGCCAAAGGGTGGTAAGAGATGAGCTCAAATCGCTGGCCCAAAACCAATATCCTTATCCTTATTATCCCTTTATATACTGATAAATTCATCTCTAGACTTCTGGATTTGAGATATCTTCATTGATTTCTCAAGTAAGGATAATAAATCCAAATAAATCTGATTTAATTGGAATAGATTTGATAATATTCTCTCTCTGTTGTCCCATATTTTCTAATAAGATTTGCCTATGGACTTCTGAATTTAAGATTATCTTAGTTGATCTTCAAGTTAACCAAATGGATCTTTTAAAATTCAGTTTTAACTGATTTATCTTGTGTTATCTTCTCTGATTTGCTCCAGTCTTTGGATATAATTGCTTCTAAACCTCTGAATTTGAGTAGATCTTCATTGATTTACTTAGCTTTTAAAACTCCAGATTTAATTGGATAACTTATCCATTTCTTCTTTCTCCATAAATTACCCTGCATACCATTAGACATTAAAATGAATTAATAGCAAAGTTTTTATAATAAAATAAATGTGAAAATGTGACACATGTGACACTAAATATGCAATGCACATGTACAATCAGTTGGCTACTCAGTAATTCGGAGTGGATATTAGATTCGGGAACTACATATCATATGTGTCCCAATAAGAATTGATTTTCTAGCTTCGAGAATCTAAATGGTTGTTTCGTCGTCATAAGTGATGACATCCATACAACATGGAAGGGATATGTACAATCCTTATCAATATGTTTGAGGGATGGTGCATGAACTAAAGAAAGTGAGGTATGTACCTCAATTGAAAAAAAAATTATCTCAATTGGTGCCTGAAAGCATTGGGTTAGAGATATCTGATAGAGATGGTATCTCAAGATACTTAGAGGCTCGAAATAACCTTTATTACTTGAAGGGTAATACGGTTACATGACAGTACCGATTTCTATTAGTTCAGATAATGATTGTACCCAGTTATGACATATGAGGCTCGGACATACAGGTGAAAAGTCTTTGCAAGCTCTAACAAAAATAAGGTTTGTTGAAGGGTGGTGCCAAGACTTGCAAATTAGAATTTTGTAAGCATTACATCATCGTTAAGAAGACCAATGTGAATTTTAACACCGCGATTTATTGCACCGAGGATATTCTTGATTATATTCACATGGATGTTTGGGGACCTACCAAGATTGATATTTTATGGAGGTAACCACTATGTTGTATCCTTTATTGATGATTTCTCTAGGCCATCATAAGGTATATACCATGAGACACAAAGGGGAAGTCTTTAAAGTTGTAGTGTGGAGGGAAAAAAGAATATAGAGAAGAATACAAGAAGGAAAATTAAAGTGCTCCATTTAGATAATGGTAGAGAGTACACTAGCGATCCTTTTCTACAGTTTTGTCATGGTGAGGACATAAAGAGACACTTCACAGTTAGAGAGAACCGCAACAAAATAGGGTGGGCAAAA